>JBBPBX010019001.1:8370-30888 GCA_038048925.1 Garcialebias charrua
GTGAGAGTTGGACTCCGCCAAGGTTGCCCTTTGTCACCGATTCTGTTCATAACTTTTATGGACAGAATTTCTAGGCGCAGCCAAGGTGTTGAGAGGATCCGTTTTGGTGGCCTTAGAATCACTTCTCTGTTTTTTGCAGATGATGTGGTCCTATTGGCTTCATCAGATCGTGATCTACAGCTTTCGCTGGAGCGGTTTGCAGCCGAGTGTGATGCGGCCGGGATGAGGATCAGTTCCTCCAAATCCGAGGCCATGGTCTTGAGCCGGAAAAGGGTAGCATGCCCTCTCCGGGTCGGGGAGGAGGTCCTGCCCCAAGTGGAGGAGTTTAAGTATCTCGGGGTCTTGTTCACGAATGAGGGAAAACTGGAGCGTGAGATCGATAGGCGGATAGGTGCAGCGTCCGCAGTGAAGCGGGCGCTGTACCGGTCTGTCGTGGTGAAGAGAGAGCTGAGTCAAAAGGCAAAGCTCTCAATTTACCGATCGATCTACGTTCCCACCCTCATCTATGGTCATGAGCTTTGGGTTATGACCGAAAGAACGAGATCTCGGATACAAGCGGCTGAAATGAGTTTTCTCCGCAGGGTGTCTGGACTCTCCCTTAGAGATAGGGTGAGAAGCTCAGTCATCCGGGAGGGACTCGGAGTAGAGCCGCTGCTTCTCCACATCGAGAGGAGCCAGTTGAGGTGGCTCGGGCATCTGGTTAGGATGCCTCCTGGACGCCTCCCTGGTGAGGTGTTCCGGGCATGTCCCACCGGGAGGAGACCCAGAGGAAGACCCAGGACACGCTGGAGGGACTATGTTTCTCGGCTGGCCTGGGAACGCCTTGGGATTCCCCCAGAGGAGCTGCTCCAAGTGGCTGGGGAGAGGGAAGTCTGGGCCTCCCTACTTAGGCTGCTACCCCCGCGACCTGACCCCGGATAAGCGGAAGAAAATGGATGGATGGATTGATAAAGCTCAAAATACGATACTACCTCCAAATATTCAAACGCTTTTTGTCAGAAGGAAAAGTTGTTATAATTTAAAGGGAACTGACATTTTTGTAAAACCTGAGTACAGAACCAGTTTAAAGAGTCGGTCTACATCAATACAGGGGATAAGTTTGTGGAATATTTTGGAAAACGATGTAAAAAAAGTAGAGTCTATTTCTATATTTAAAAAAATGATTAAGAATAACTTGTTGAAAATATATATTTAAATGTTTGTTAATTTTGAAATGTAACTAGAAATGTAAATGTATGATGAGTTCTTTATTTGGTTATACATAATTATATAGATGATCATTGTTTTATAATGATTATTTGAACTGATTTTTTTTTTGTTTAAAAAGGGAGCAGATATGATAAGATTTTTTTCTTCTTCTGCTTCCTTTCATTTTAGATTTGTTTGTTTTGTTTTTCTTTCTTTCTTGTTTTTCATTATTGTGAATTGTAATTTCAATTTCTTGCTTCAAATATAAAATGAATGAATAAAAAAAAAAGTCAACCCCGTCTTTCTGTTAACAAAATATCTCAAGTTCACGATTGACTTATCAGAAGTTTTTGTTCTTTGTTTCTGATCACATGTTGTGTGCAGTGATTTTACAGTAACTTAAAAAAAGTATATTTAGTCTTCAAATGGCTGGACTGATAGTTTGAAATGAGATACTGCATTTATTTAAATCCATTTATTTAATGGAGTCTTCAGAAGAAAGCTGCAGTTGACTTTAGAGAATCCTGACTGTAAACCATCACCTTCCAATCTATGTGACAGGAGAAGAGCTCAAAGAAAGTTATCTTCCTTTGAAAAGCCGTACCTCTCAAACACACTGTGACAGAAAGACTGGCTGGAGTAAACATCGCTCCTGCACTCATCTGCGTTGGCTTCCATCTCTTATCTAACCCTGCTGTCAAACTCCTGAGCTGAGTAAAGAGCCTGCGGGCGTAGAGAGGAAAACACTACTGTACAAACCGTTCATCTGACTGACGGACTCGTCTTCACCTCCACAAAGACGCAGAAACCACAGAGACAAAATACATACATGTCCAACAACCTTATCTCAAAGAGGCAACTTTAGGTCAACACGCTGTCCTATGTGAACAAACGTGGTGTTACAGAAGAGTATTACCAGTTCAGTGTATTCTTATTTTACAGTGAAGTTAATGTGTGGAAACTTTTTAGTGAAGAGGTTCAGCCACGGTGCATCTCATCATGAGGTGCTCTGAACTCCCAACAGATGGTTCCATTTCTTAGTCGTTCTTTTAGTGTGGCCTCTGCCACCTTAAAGAAAAAAAAATCATTTTTATTTCTGCTCTTTGTACTCTACATCCTCACTACCAACAGTTAGCGCAGGAACTAACTGGTTTATTCAAAATGCTGCATTCTGCCTGTGGTATATTATGAAACTGTAGCCCCCCCACCTGGGTACATGGAAAACCATAGACTGCACACGTCATGTACTCACTGAACACGGCTCAAGTTAAATGAACCAAAAATCAGCTCCAAATATATAAATCATAAAATTCTTATTCAAATAAACATACTACCATACCAAAAGAAAATCATTACCGTATTTTCCGGCCTATAAGTCACAGTTTTTTAAAAACTAATTTTCATGTCCTGTGACTTATGGGGCGAAGCAACACATTTATGGATTTTTTCCCATATGTTTAGACCAATTTTTGGCAGAGATATGACCATTTCCATTCATTCTGACAAAAAAAAATGGAGCAGTACCACTTTCGGCCGCTAGGGTCCACCGACCGTTCCCAGCTCATGTGTGTGAAAAAAGCCTACTCTGCTCGGACTTATGCCGGGTACCCACCGGACTTGTCAGAACGCTCCTGCCGCCCCCTTTTGGCCGCTTGTCACGTTCCCACAAAGCCACTGAAGACGCGTCTGATGACGCGCACTGGGGGGAGGCAAAGGAGGGGGTCTAGCTCGTTTTCCGGGTCAGTTGTTGTGTTTCATGCTGCTGGCAGATAAAATCAGCAGCACGTGAGTCTCGTTACTACTGGAGTGGGTTTTCTACGAGCCGAACTGCAGCTCCGACAGTCTTTGTTGAGATTAAAACTTTTTTTTTATGTTTGGGGTGATCGTACGCTGGAGCGGACAGCAGCAACTGTAAAAATTCCAAGTTTCTTACCTGAGTCTGGTTCCAATTCATGGAGGCTCGATGGGGTAAGTTTAAAAAGTCCAAAAAAAGTCCCGTTGTCGTTGTGTAATCACATAGCAGAGGCTCTCCCGATTGTTTTGCTGGATGCGTCGAGCAACGTCGAGCAGCAAAATTTCAACTTTTCGATCCGACGCTGCTCAACGCGTAGGTTGCTTCGGACGCGTGCGTGCGCGGAAAGGAACTGCCGCGTGCCGCCGCGCCGCTTCAAACACTCAAAACGCGCCGCTTCACGATACGCCGCGCCTCGACGCCTCTCCACATAGACTTTCAATGTAAACCGGCCGCTTCCGCTGGCCGAAACGGGTCCAGTGGGTACCCGGCATCACTCTGTCGCAGCCCGGCCTCCTGAACTCTGGAGGTAGGTCTGAACTAGTGTTTGTTAGCAAAATATCTCAAGAACTACACGACAGATTTTGATGAAACTTACAGAAAGTAATCACTGGATGGACATTTACAACATATTAGCTGTAGGAGATGTTTGAGCTAAAATCCGATTTATTTATAATCTATATTCCTTAGTGCTCGACCGTTTGGAAGTCGTCAAAGTGAAACTATTTAAATCCAGCTGATTTGCTCCAGATGCTAATGCTAAAGAATCTGTTGGAATCCTGGCAAAAACCAATGCAGATTTGTTCCTGTCTTTGATTTTATACGTCTACCTTATGTTTTGCTCGTTTTTTGATACTTTGTTTAAAAAAAAAAAAGTATTTCTTTCTTTTGTTTTTTCTCTTTTTTGTTTTCTATTGTTTATTGTTTATTGTTTGTTTATTGTTTAAGGAAATTCTACCATTGCTGTTCATCGTTCTTTAGTTTTAGCAGGTCGCTTTCGTAAATGAGCCCATGAGGTTCAATAAGATTTACCTGACTAAATAAAGGTTGAATGAAAAAAAAATGCTAAAGACGCCCTGAAGGAGCTAAATAATGACATCAGCTCACTTCAGAACAAACACCTCAATGTTTGTACGTGGTGGCTGATGATTTTAATCACTTAAATCTGAAGGAGATACTGTTAAGTTTTTATCAACATGTCACCATACCAATGCGAGGAAATAACACACTAGACCGTGTTTATACCAATGTGAAAGATGCATATAAAGCCGTACCCCACCCCCACCTCAGACTCTCTGATCACATATCAAAACATTTCTGGCTCCTTCTTACCTGCCCCTGCTGAGACGTTCCAGACCAACACAAAGGAGATTAAACATCAATGTGGACTCCCAACTGTATGTATACTGTGAGAATCGATCAACAGATGATGCCATCTCCTCTGTGGTCCACAGTGCTCTCACCCACTTGGAGCAGATGGACTCCTACGTCTGTGTGCTCTTTGTGGACTTCACAGCTGCCTTCAACACCATGGTTCCCCAGACCCTGATAGACAAACTAGTCACAGTAGGACTAAGCCCCTCTCTATGCAACTGGGTCCTAGACTTTTTAACCAACAGACCACAATCTGTGAAGATCCACAACTTCTCATCCTCCACCATAATCCTCAGCACGGGCTCCCCAGAGGGCTGTGTATTGAGCCCCCTACTTTTCACTCTGCTAATGTATGACTGGGTACTGACCCATCCAGGCTGTCATATTGTAAAGTTTGCTGACAATACAGTGGTGGTTGGATGTATCAAAAATAATGATGAGTCCAGCTATAGGCAGGAGGTGGATCACCTGGCGAGCTGGTGCAGGAAGAACAACCTTCACATTAATGTGAAGAAGACAAAGGATATGGTTGTGGACTTCAGAAGGAATAAACACACCTACACCCACCCCGAACATAAGAAAGAAAAAGCTTTGCAGAGAGTGGTGAAGGCCGCAGAGAAGTCTGTTGGAGTCAGCCTCCCCACCATCGCAGACATCTAGAATAGAATAGAATAGAATCAGAATGATCTTTATTGACATTGCACTGAGGTGCAACGGGAACATGTACGCACAGTCGTCCAAAAGAAGGACTAAGTGTACGAAGCTGCAGCAAATTAACCAGCATGCCCATCTTGTTCCTTATCAACTATAAGAAGTTCCTAAATGTTATTTGAAGAAGTAAGATCAACAATATCAATAATAATGTTCAATATGTGTTGGAACATTGGTAAGGACAGACTATTGATAGGCAGAGTGTGTGTTTTATCAGAGGTCAGCATGTATTAAATCCTCATTGAGTTTGTTGGGAGCAGTGATGGTTGTAGAGTCTAACAGCTGCTGGGAGGAAGGACCTGCGGTGACGCTCCTTTTGTGCATGTAGGATGCAGTGATCTGTTCATGTAGGATGCAGTGATCTGTTCATGTAGGATGCAGTGATCTGTTCATGTAGGATGCAGTGATCTGTTCATGTAGGATGCAGTGATCTGTTCATGTAGGATGCAGTGATCTGTTCATGTAGGATGCAGTGATCTGTTCATGTAGGATGCAGTGATCTGTTCATGTAGGATGCAGTGATCTGTTCATGTAGGATGCAGTGATCTGTTCATGTAGGATGCAGTGATCTGTTCATGTAGGATGCAGTGATCTGTGCATGTAGGATGCAGTGATCTGTTCATGTAGGATGCAGTGATCTGTTCATGTAGGATGCAGTGATCTGTTCATGTAGGATGCAGTGATCTGTTCATGTAGGATGCAGTGATCTGTTCATGTAGGATGCAGTGATCTGTTCATGTAGGATGCAGTGATCTGTTCATGTAGGATGCAGTGATCTGTTCATGTAGGATGCAGTGATCTGTTCATGTAGGATGCAGTGATCTGTGCATGTAGGATGCAGTGATCTGTTCATGTAGGATGCAGTGATCTGTGCATGTAGGATGCAGTGATCTGTTCATGTAGGATGCAGTGATCTGTTCATGTAGGATGCAGTGATCTGTTCATGTAGGATGCAGTGATCTGTTCATGTAGGATGCAGTGATCTGTTCATGTAGGATGCAGTGATCTGTGCATGTAGGATGCAGTGATCTGTTCATGTAGGATGCAGTGATCTGTTCATGTAGGATGCAGTGATCTGTTCATGTAGGATGCAGTGATCTGTTCATGTAGGATGCAGTGATCTGTTCATGTAGGATGCAGTGATCTGTTCATGTAGGATGCAGTGATCTGTTCATGTNACTCAATAGGGACACCATTTGAAGATAAAATCAGAGGAGGATCTGCTGGAACCGCCTTCCTATTTGAAAAAAACATCCCTTTTGTTTTATCAGCATTTAGGACAAGTTTGAGACGGAACAAATCTGACTGGATGATGTCAAAAGCGGATTGCAGTAACTGGAAAGCCTTAGCTACTGTTTTAGCTCGGCAATAAACAACTGTATCATCAGCATAGAAATGTAAGGATGCATCAGGGATGCAGTGACCTACATTAGCTATGTAGATTGTAAAGAGAGTTGGTCCTAAAACTGAGCCTTGTGGTACACCATTTTTAACTGTTAAATAGCTGGAAGAAGCACCGTTATGTTGAACACATTGCCTCCGATTGGAAAGATAGTTAGAAAACCAACCGATGGTGTGATCAGAGAAACCGATTTCTGAGAGCTTATGACACAGGATGTTATGATCCACAGTGTCAAAAGCTTTAGACAGGTCTAAGAAAAGTGCAGCACAATAGTCCTTAGCATCCAATGCTTCAACAACATCATTCAGAACCTTCAGAGAAGCAGTTGTTGTGCTGTGTTTTTTCCTGAAACCAGATTGATGGAGAGGTAAGATGTTAAATGAGTCCAGATAGTTTTTGATCTGAGAGTTTATCAGTTTTTCTTGAACCTTGGCTAAGATGCAGAGTTTAGAGATCGGTCGATAATTGTTCAATGAGGTGGGGTCACCTCCCTTCAGCAAAGGAAGAACAAAGGCTGTTTTCCAAGCATCCGGAATGGTGTTTTGGCTTATGGACAGATTAAAGATGTGGGTCACAGGGACTGTGATGATATGAGCAGCCAGCCTTAAGAAATAAGGTGGAAGTTCATCTGGACCTGCAGATTTTTTAGGATCAAGATCATTTAACAGTTTATTTACCTCACTGACTGAGAATGGAGAAAAAGAGAAGGTGTGATTAACAGATGGTTGGCTTGTAGGAGGGATTTGATTTGTTGAAGTTTGATTATTAGATAAAGTGGCCGATTTTCCGTTTGTAACTGTATCAAATAAAGAACTAGAAGCAACAAAATGTTTATTGAAACAGTTCAGGATCTCGTGCTTATTTGACACAGGAACAGAGTCAACAAGAAATTGTGATGGGAGGTCAGATGATTGGGGGGTGCCTGAGAGAGATTTAATGGTTTTCCAGAATTTTTTAGGATCGTTTAGATTTTTGGAGGTCTGAGATAAGAAGTAGTTACGTTTTGCAGCTTTGATGGCAGTTGTGCATTTATTCCTTAGCTGCCGAAATTTCAACCAATCAGTGTCTGAGTGTGATTTTCTTGCTGCTGCCCAAAGATGATCTCTCCAGTGCAGGAGATCAGCTAGTTCAGGAGTAAACCAGGGGCTGTCACGGCCCTTTATCCTGAACTGCCGAAAAGGAGCGTGTTTGTTTACAAAGTCAATGAAACTATCATGAAAATAGTTCCAAGCGGTGTTCACGTCATTGATTTGTAGGATACGTTGCCAATCAAAGTGGGATAGATCCCAAAGGAATGACTGTTCACAGAAACGTTTCAAATCCCTTTTTTGGATTATTCTGGGCTTAGCAGGTGGAAGTTTAGTAGATCTAAGAGCTGCTATTACGGAATGATCACTCAAAACGTTAGCAAATACACCTATACCAGGAAACCTGTCTCACTCACACCAAACAACCATCCACTCTCACACTCACACCTAGGGTCAATTTAGAGTCACCAATCAGCCTAACAAGCATGTTTTTTGGTCTGTGGGAGGAAACCGGAGTACCCGGAGGAAACCCACGCATGCACGGGGAGAACATGCAAACTCCACCCAGAAAGGCCCCGGACCGGGATTTGAACCGGCAACCTTCTCGCTGAGAGGCAGCAGCTCTACCAGTTGTGCCACCGTGCTGCCCTTTACTTTTACTTTAATACTTTAAATATTTTTAAAAGCAAGTACTTATTTACTTTTACTTAAGTAAAAACATTAATACAGTATGGTACTTCTACTTTTACTAGAGTACATTTTTGTATGTTTATTTGTACTTTTACTTAAGTACGGTGTTTGAGTACTTTCTCCACCACTGGAAGCATGTTAAATAAAATGCATGCTTCTCTGTGTTCACACAACTCAGACTCAGAGCACTTTCTTTTATCATCATTTTTTTAATATTTCTACTTTGAAATTAGTTAATAAATTTTAAGAACTCACTCACACATTTACCTTAACAGTCCAAGGTAGCAGAGAACCAGCCTCACAAAATGAGTACTCCACCAGATCCTGAGAAGATTCAAGATTCAAGTTCCTTTATTATCCCCGAGGGGCAATTAGATTTGCAGTCAATAGGTGTGTACAAATTCATACATGTGCACTTACACACATACACATATAAACACAAGACAATAAGACATTAAAATAACTGTGTTAAAATTAGTGTGCATTAAGAAACCTGATTGCTACAGGGATAAATGAGTTCTTAAATCCGTTTGTTCTACATCTGGGTTGCAGAAACCTGCGCCCAGATGGAAGCAGCCGGAACTCGTCATGGAGTGGGTGATCAGGGTTTGCCAGAATCTGCCTGGCCTTTGACCTCACTTTGTGTAGGTCTGCAAGGTTCTTTAGGTCTATGCCAGCAGTTTTGATGCACATCTTGACAATCCCCGAGAGTTTGCTCTTGTTCTTGCAGGTCAAAAGTCCAAACCAACAGATGAAGGAAAAGGTTAAAATAGACTCAATAAAACATGAATAAAACATTCTCATGAGAAATGCCCTCTCCTTTGAGTTTAGGGTTTTACCAGCACCTTTCCTATAAATCATTTAAAATAGAAAATCTGATGCAGCTTCTCTTTCATCAAATCTTGATTATGTTCCACGTTCAAGTTCAAGTTCAAGTTCATTTATTATCCCCGAGGGGCAATTAGTTTCGCAGTCAATAAGGGCCAGTTTACACGGCGCGTATTTTGAGTGTAACCGCTACTTTCTCTTTGCGACTTTGCTTATCGCCTACACGACGCTGCTGGCCCCCCTCGATGACACCGATACTTTTCTGACCCTGCTCTCAAGGTGGAAGTTTTTCGCTGACCCCCCGTTGATAATGTAAACATCTCCCGTGGAGCTTTTGTTTGAACACATGCACGCAGCACGCACGCGCAGACAGCCGGCATTTTAACAATGGCGGTGGACTGGACAGTGGACACACGCACCACTTTCTGAACTATAGCTGATGGAATATATTTTGATTCTCATATTTAATTATTCTACACCTTACCTGCATCTGTGTTGGAAGAGAGCAGCTGCCTGGATCCAGTTGTCTGTTAACGAGGCAGTCGGACATTTCACGTGTCACGCTGCACTATAACATACTAAATGTGCTATATATTAACAGTTTAACAATAATAAACAGTATTTATGTTAGCGTGGGAGATATTTAAATTTATCTGAGCTAAATGAAGCTATCTGGACTCGTTACGTCATGCCTAACATGCTGCTGAAAATGAAGACACCAGGTTGATTTTTAATTTATTTATTTATTCAACACCACAAACTCATGTCACAAACACTGAGAATTAAATTGAACACTTTTAAAAACACGTTAACCGAACTTTAATGAACTGGACTCTGTTGTTTTCATCCCACTGGACCCACATCCGAACCGCCGGTCCGCTTCGTGGAACAGCTTCGACCTCGCAGGAAAAAAATAAAAATAAAACCTCAGTTGGTTGTTCTGTGATCGAACTAAACACAAGGAAAGATTATTAAGAACATGGTTTACCTTGTAGCGCTGCTGTAAATCAGCTGATTCTCACGGAGTAAAGTCAGACATGTTGACTCGGTTCCGGTCCAGTCAGCAACTGGTGCGCAGATGAAGCGGCCCCACTTGGTGTCAAATCTGTTGACTCTTATCCAAATTCCAGCTTTAACTTGTTGTTAACTTGTTGACAACAACTTGTAGTAGCTGAACTTTTAGCCAGAGAGGAAAACAGGCTGCCTCGTGTGCTCTGTTTACCTCAGGCAGCAGTGGCACGCATGCGCAGTAGTGAAGGTTCCAAAAATCACAGCGCCATCTAATGGCCCAGCATGGTAACTACAGTAAATTCATGAGTACGGGGGGTGGGGGGGGAGAGAGTCGTATCCACAGAATTCGCCCATGTCAATGCAAAACTTTCAACCTAATTAACATACCCAAAAGTTGTGTTTCCCCCACACAGTGTCCGTGTAAACAGGGCCTAAGTGTGTACAGATTCATACACATGCACTTACACACACATACACATATAAACACAAGACAATAAGACATTAAAATAACTGTGTTAAAATTAATGTGTGTTAAGAAACCTGATTGCTACAGGGATAAATGAGTTCTTAAATCCGTTTGTTCTACATCTGGGTTGCAGAAACCTGCGTCCAGATGGAAGCAGCCTGAACTCGTCATGGAGTGGGTGATCAGGGTTTGCCAGAATCTGCCTGGCCTTATTCACTGACCTCACCTTGTGTAGGTCTGCAAGGTTCTTTAGGTCTATGCCTTCAGTAACCAGAAGATTATAGATATTGTTGACCACGGATGTTCCACCAAGGGATTTTTGTTCCCTTCCTGGCTGTAAACTTTAGCATCTTTCTCTAACACTAACAGTAACCGTGTTTCCATCTATTTTCAATTCGAATTTTGAGCTAATTTTTGAAATCTTACAAAAATGTAAATACAAATTAATGCGTATCAGAAGTGTTTCCATTAACTGGCTTGAAGCGCATCAACCAGGCCACGCAAAGCGGCATTACGTCAGACGTCAGCGTCATTACGTCAGACGTCAGCGTTACGCATGTCTACAGTAAACAGGAAGTAGCGGTTGAAAACAGAACCCGACCACACATCTCGGCAAAATGGAGAGAATATTTCAGGTATGTGTTGCTATCGGGCAAGTTGTATTTATTCTGTCATGCCAACTAGTTTTAGCGATGTTACATGTTGTCCGGAGCGGAAACAGCTGATCAGTCACGTGACGTGAATGTTCGCTACGGCAGAACTGAGTCGGCAAATCTGTTTCCATCTGTCGTTTTGCGCATCAGCTCTGTTTCGAAACCCCCAAAAACCACCTCAAGCGAGCGTATCAACTTTTGAGCGAATTAGAGGAAGTTAACTCGAATTTTGCCGTTTCCATTCAGCTTTTCTGATGCGATGCTTCAAAATGCGCATCTAGAAACCTTGATGGAAACACGGCTAGTAAACTTGTTTATTTTATTCCTTTTTTAGACACCAGAAATGTGTTGTTAAAAAAAATTGCCTATGATTTTACTTAACATAACATGCTACTTACAACAAAAGTAGCATTTCTTGAAGGAAGTCATATTGCTGACTGCTTGCATGCCAAACAAGTCTGTTAGTGCTCAAAATATGTTATAAGAATGAGTCTCAGCTATTTCCACGTAAAACTGTGGCAAAAAAAGTTTTGACCAAATGACAAAATTATTGCCATTTTTATTGTTTATCGGCTGTGGCAGCCATAATATATTTGGCTCCAAATTTTAATCACTTAGAGGAACTCACATTTGCGTTTTATGCACAAAAGATTACCAGCTCACAGCCAAATCCCACGGTCCTGGTGATCACCAATGAAATCTTTGAGAAATGTACAAACAAAGTATTTCTCAAATAAACTTTACATGCTTGACTTGCTCAAATTGTGGGAAAATTGGTGCCGTCATGCTGTGGAAAACTAGTGTTGGATTTGCAAGTTTAGTATATGAGGAGTGTATGTGACTTACAGTTAACCAGTCTTGTGTGCCCGGAGTACAGCTGATTGGCTGCACTTGTGATGCAAGTGGTACACGTGTGACAATCACTCCTGAATAGTATGTGAGATGCAGTATGAGCAGCGGGTATAAAATGAAGCCCACAGCATGTCTGCAGATACTGTTTTTCTATTTTCTTTCCACTGATGACATTGGTGTTCTCACAATAGCTTTGTCCCATTCCTGACCGTCTAGCATCTTCATCTGCCTATCAAGTCCAACACCCTGAGTCATTGGAGGAGAATGGAGACAGCCATATTTTTTTACTCCTTCAATGCTAAATACTGTAAATCATTTAATTTCCTTTACATACAATATACTGGGTGTATTGCCCTTACCTATTGTTTATGTGCGCTACTTGCTCACCACATAAGAAATCCTAGGTATTGTATTTTCTGACTTGCGTTGCACACAAATAGCAAGTGTGGAGTACTTGTATAGAAGTTATGAGATACTTGAATTGTACAATGATTGTGGCTCGCTCACGTGTCCCACTGTCAACGCTGAACCCCAACTAGCCTCGTGCCTGACTTGGTTTATCTGTACACAAAAACTACAAGTTCCATATGTAGCAAACAAGTTCTTGAATTTTTGTAATGCCTGCAGAATTTTGGCAATACCAGCGGTTTCTGGGACTAGTCTGCCAATTTATGCATTCACAAGTATAGTTTTACAAACGTTTTTTGTAGATTGCCCATAAGAGAAGTTACATCTAGTTGTGATTGAGCCATAACAGGCAAACTTACCCACCAATAAATTACAGTAACTGATTTCTTCCTTTTTTAGAAAAAAAGAAAAAGATATTCACTGGAATATTATTGGTCATGGTTGGATGTTTAGTAGAGTTTTTTGGAATGTATGCAAATGTATCTCTTTCAGATTTTGTTTTTGCCATTTCCACTTGTTTCTGTTGATTATTCATCTAGAATCCTGAGGCTGAATGCAACCTATCAGCACACGTTCATTTCAAGCATCAAACAAAAGCTTTTCACATTTATGCATTACATAAGGCTACCGGTACTCAGGTTTTAATAGTTTTTCTATGTGTTGCGAGATTTATTGTGATTCAATCTGGTGTCACTGAACTTCAGTTGTATCTATGCTTTGGGTTACTGACTGTATTGAGTAGAAATGTTCAAAAATGTCAAATACAAAAATAATAAGAATGATTTAGAGAGAGCTTTTAATCATGCATTTGAATAAAGCCTGAAGAGCTGCTGTGTTTAGCCATGCCATGTTGAAGTTGTTTCTCCAGTACTGAGGTCTGGACATTCCTCACTGCACTGATCTGCAGACACCACAGGCTCAGTTTGGGTTTGGGGGTTCTGTCCTTAGGATGGACATTGTCTGAGGGTCCTGTTGAGTTTAAAATGTACTGGAATGTTGTGTTTGGAGAAAATACTTGAGTTTTTCAGAAACTCCAGCAACATATGACAATGTTGTTCTATGAAATTGCAATTTGAAGTGTGGATCAACATACTTATTAGTGTTTCCAAATGCAGTAAATGTTTTGTAAAGACTCATGAACACTGTGACTTCTGTAAATGTTAGAAAATGGAGGAGTTTTAAAAGTAGACAGTTTATAATATTACATGTCTGGTCGTTGTGGGAGTGGTGGCGCAGAGGTTAAGAAGGTGAGCTTGTGATCAGAAGATCGCCGGTTCAAGACCCGGTACCGACAACATCAAAAATGTGGGTGAGATAAGTGAAGCTGTCACACCTGTCTCCACCCTCATCTGCCCCACTCTGGGCCCTTGTGCAAGGCCTTTAACCCCTACCATCTGCTCCCTTAGGAACCCTAGATATCAGCTCTCTGCTCCACACAGAGAGCTGTGGTAGCTCGGTGGTCCGTGGTTGTGTCAGGAAGGGCATCCGGCGTAAAAAACAATTGCCAAGTCTTCGTGCGACTAGTTCGCTGTGGCAACCCTTGACAAAGGGAGAAGCCCAAAGAAGAAGAAGAAGACTTTTCTGGTCGTTGTGTCAAAGATTGTCATTAATGTATTTAAAAACCCTTTTACTATGGACTTTTTAATTAGATTTTTTTTAATGCAAATACTTTGTTGTGCAGCTGTGGATCCACCCGCCACCCCCCAAAAAAATCAGTAAAATAATAATAATAATAATAATAATAATAATCTGACGAGAAATGCATCAATTAAAAGCTAAATGTAAAAAAAAAATAGATACAGGAGGAAAGCAAATTGTGGTAGGGAGGAGTTTGACATTTCAATGACTGGTCAAGATTAGTCACAACTCAGAATTAGTTGTGTGCTCTCACCAGACCTACCTTGGGTGAACAGATTTTTTTGGGCAACATATTGAAGCAGCCCTCAAGCTCCGCTGCCAGTATACAGCAAACAGTTTTTCTGCTTGTCCACTGTGTCTCCAGGGTGTGCAGTCTGCTGTGTGTAATAGTTATTGTGAAATATGTAATATGCTGTACCATACAGGCATGGCTTCACACAGGGATTACACTTAGATGATTCGTCAATAGAGACTTTAGTCTCGGGTAGCCAAGCTTAATCTGCAGATGTGGGAGCAGACCAAAGTAGTGTTGAGCCATGGATAGATATGACAGAGAACAGCACCAGATTAGTTTATGCAGGGACCAGTCTGAGCGTGTCCAGAAAGTTCTGCTCAAATCTCTCTACTGGTTCTAATGCAGTTTGAAGGAAACAGCTGTCCCTTTCATGTTCTTTCGATTATCATTTTCCTTCTTTTATTCTTGCCTGTTGCTCTCTTTGATGTGAGAGAATGATTTTTTAATGTGTACAAGTACTATGGGGTTGTGTATATCTTGTATTTGTATGATACTACATGTATCTCAATATGCTACCAACAGTTCAATTAATTAGGCACATGAGGAACAAAAAAAACACAGTAATATTGATCCAGCCCTTAATCATGATACAGAGTGTTTCAACTGCAGACATTTGAAATTTCAATTCACAAACAGACCTTGTTTTAAAATTACAAAACACTTTCAACATTAACAAATAAACTACAAGGCAGCACACGGGTTTGACATACTACTATTAACTCGTGTATTTCCTACATTATAAATATTAAAATATAAGTTAACCTTTTTATGCAAATGAAAGTTTATCCACAATATCAGAATGGAGCACTCTTTAAGAGTTTGTAGCTGTGTGTACTGCCGTTGCTGTAATTCTTCTGCTGAGAAGTAGGGATCTCTAGTGAGACACGATACTGGTGAACAGCACCAAAAAGTAATGTTAATGCTGCGTTCCAGTGGTGGGATGTAGCAAAGTACAAGTACTTTGTTACTGTACTTAAGTGCATTTTTCATGTATCTGTACTTTACTTAAGTAGAGTTAAATGTGGGTACTTTCGACTTTTACTCCACTAAATTTTACATTAATTAACTGTACTTTCTACTACACTACATTTCTATAATGCATTGTGTTACAAGTTACATTCACGTTGTGACTTTTTGATTTGTTTGTTAGTTTAAAAGTAACCAATGGTGAGAGGAATTGGTCCATTGAATCATTGCAAAGTGGGCATGTAACGTAAGACCTGTCTTCAAGAAAAGCTGAGCCAATGACGCATATTCCAGTATATACATCATTGAGCTGGACGCACCCACAGCACCGCTAGCACACCCAAAATGGATTCCACTGAGGAGAGTTAGCCAGAAGATACGCGCCACCCATGGCTTAATTGAAAGATTATTGAAAGACTATTGAAAAACTATTGAAAGACTATTCAAAGACTATTCAAAGACTATTCAAAGACTATTCAGTACAGTAAGACAGATTCTCTCTCCAAAAACAGCCAGACTGGACTAAAAAATTACTTTGAACACCAACTTCTTCTGAACTTGAATTAAAAATATTGCTGCAGTATTAAAATGTGTCAGTTTATGGGATGTTAGGATAGTGGACAAGAGATGTCTCCAAATGACTCGACAATCAGGTCCAAGTTTTGACAATGGTATTAGGAAGTTAAAATATTGTTCACTATTGATCCATTACAAGGTTGACTAGACAGTATTTTAACTAGAGTTTATGACAAACTGGAGTAGAAATGATCGGAGCCTTTCCTTTGTTAGGTGTGTCTAATGCTCAGGCAGACAACTTGTACTTAAATGTGTTTACTGCAGTTAAAATGACACATTGAAAGTTTTTATTTAACACAGAGAAAAATCTAAGGTATAATCATTCCTCTTTCTTATTTTGCCTAATGACAATTAACTCATCCCTGAAATTCTGATGCACATCACAAGTCCAAGTGCGAACAGTATCACAGGGTAAACACAATAAAAACATGCATTATCTGCTGCATTGTTCATTAAAATGGGACAAACACTACTAATGCATTACAGAAAATAGACATACGGAAGGCACACAATGATATTGTAGACCAGGGATCACCAACCTTTTTGAGACTGAGAGCTACTTCAGTGGGACCGAGACACGAAGGGCTACTTGTTTGAAACAAAAAAAATTGCACGGCTCATCTTTAATTATACACATGCAAATACATTACTGCCTGATCACATCTGATCAGTATTATTAAAGACTCCACACAATGATTATCAGTAAGGATTTAGCTTGGTAAATATGATCAATTATTATTGATAATTAGTGATTACAACGCTCAATTGAGAACTTGAGTCCTCAGTTTTCATCTTTTTGGGCTATTCTGTATGACTGTAAATTGTCCTTAGTTGTGACTGGGAGTGTGGATGGTTGTTTGTATCTTTGTCTGTCTCCGTGATGGACAGGACCTGGCCTGGGTGTCCCCTGCCTTCACACAAAAGCAGCTGAGATTGGTAGTCCTTAACAAGGGGGCATAACAGATGACTTATTAACTGATATAAACATAAAACACTATTTCTTTTATGTTAAACTCAATCTGTATTTGAAAGTCAGTGTATTTTATAAATATTTTATTAACTGTTTTGTAGGAATGACATGGTAAATGGAGCTTACTTATATAGTGCTTTCCAGCCCCCTATGAGGGGCCCCAAAGCGCTTCACTGTACCAGCCATCCACCCATTCATACACACATTCATACACCGGTAGTGGTAGCCTGCCATGCAAGGCGCTGCCAGTCCTACCGGGAGCCACTCAGGGTTAAGTGTCTTGCCCAGGGACACAACGAGGTATGCAGTGATCGAACCCGGGACCTTCCGGTCCTGAGCCGGCTGCCCTGCCTCTACACCACCTCGGCCCCTTGAGCATGAAGCATGCAAATGAACACATTTGTAACATTCATTCAAAATATGCCTTTTACTATTAACAAATCTGTAGCATTTTTTAAAGAACCTATTAAGAATAAAATCTTCCAATCAAGCCCTGTTTGCACTAACTTTTGTATTTGTATCATTCCAGAATAACTCAACTCTTGCAGAAACAAAATATCAGTAATGTAATATAATAAACAAAGTGACATTTTAAATAAATCATGTGTCATTAGTATTGATCCTCAGATCTACAGCATTTTTAATAATAATAATAATACTTTTATTTATAAAGTCCTTATCATCACATATCTAAAAAAGCTAAGTCTTGTCCTCTGGACATTCAAAAAACAAAACAAAAGGGGTCAGAGGAGGTACCGCATATTACAATTTTTGTCTTGTTTTTTGAATGTCCAGAGGACCAGACTTAGCTTTTTTAGATTTTTCTACCTGGATTATTGAGCATGCATCAGGGTAATCATCACATATTTTACTCTTTTTAAATTAATTAATTTTTCACATATTTCATCATTGCTACTTTCAAGAGCTCCACACCTGAAAATGCCTCATGAGAAACATCTGCCTGCTACAAGCTGCCTCTGACATTCTTCTGCCTGCGAGCCACCAGGGGGCTAGTTAGCATTGAAGCTAGCATGTTAGCTAATGAAGTGTCGCTCCACATTGTGTTTTGCTGTCGCCATAGTCCACCATTGAGACACAGACGCACTTTGCCTTTCAACACTGTGAAAGACCTTTTCCTCCCAGTCCCTGTGCAAATGTGTTTTCTTACGTTTTTTCTGCCATTTTCCCCTCTGGGAGGTAAAACGTTGGTTACGTATCGTAACCCCAGATTCTATGAGTGATTAGCGTAGCCCTTTAGCTCCGCTTATTGGATAATCTCCTTGCGCGTCAGCGCTCACTGAAAACCTTTTAGTCCACGCCCACCTACCGGATGGGCCCACCCCTCGGGTCGATATTACCCTTCGACCCTGGTGATTCTTCCTCCAAATAGCTAATCATTCAGCCATTTGGGATACAGGGTGGCCCAAAAGCTAAAGGGCTCCGCTAATCACTCATAGAATCTGGGGTGATACGTAACCAACGTTCTACTGTCGTGATTAGCTCCGCCCTTTAGCTCCGCTTATTGGAATAAAGGGCGTAGCAGGATATAGTCCATGCCAAAATGGATCCTAACCAATGTGGAGCATCTGCTCACCCAATCACAATTAAGCACATCCTTCCTCATGCATAACAAACCCTGTATCTGGGAGCATTGAGGAAGGGCAGGTGGTAGGTTGGTGGAAGGGCCTGCAGGCCTCTGATGCAGCCTCCAGGTATGCCCTGCTGCTGTGCAGCATGCATCAACATTGACAATGTGTTTGTTTGTTGTTGTGTTTGATGTTATTTTTTTATTTTATTCTTTTTGCAACATTATCAGAACACTCTCTGGCTGCCACCCTTCAATAGGGTACAAACTGAACTGTTACATGAACCATGTACAGAGAAACAGTTAGAACAACATTCAAAAAACCACAGTAAACAATCTCTGATACTGATGGTGAACATTTATAACAACCTACCCCCCCACCGCTACGATAAAAGGGGACTAATTATTACATACGCTAAATTAGTCAGGGGCAATGCCTGGAGCTGACGGCGCTTAAAACTCATAAAGGTTGAGCAGAAAGCATAAACCAGTAAACAGAAAATAATTCACCCCACATACAAGAAAAATTCTCATAAACATCTATTGATATTAGCCATGTGATGACATTTAATACCCTTTACCCAATTTAAACAAACAAATCAGTTGTGCACATAAACAACCCGAACGCTTCATTCCCCCAACATTTACATATCTGCAGCATTCCCCCCAACATTTACTTATCTGCAGACAAACCCCATAAATCAAATCAAAACCCGAAATGCACCAACTTTCAGTCCAAACGCTCTCTCAGATAAAAAGTTTGTTTGAAGCGGGATGAGGAAACGCCCACTCAATCCATCCAGGCGTCGGCGCGCCGAAATAAAAAGAAACAATCTCACCAGAGTCTCAAGGTCCTTTTAGCGTGCCTCCCCTGCAGTCCTGGGTAAAGGAAAAATTACTAATCCACAGCGATCCCAACTCAGGGTGATACACAGTCCACAGGCAGTCCACAGGGCAACGGCCTCACGCCAAATCCTTCTCAGCAGGTGCGCACTCCAAGGTGAGATAGAGAGGAAGCGCCGTCACTTCCTCCTCCTTTTAAGTCCACTCCCCACCGTCTCCAAAACGTATTATTACAAAACAAATTTACACAAACAAATAAACAAGTTCAAACTTTCATTTGGAACACACTCATTACCTTACAGGAGACAATAATTAAGAATAAATGGTCATATTTGCAGCGTAGATAATTAAATAAAATAAGGAAAAAAAGGAAATAAATCTAACGCTGTATTAATCGATCAGTGACCATTACACATTTTCCACTTCCTGACTTCCATTAAGCAGGTGTGGGATAACCAAACACATTAGGAGGTATTCTCCGACTACTTATCCAGGACTCCCAGTACTGAATGAGTCGTAGAAAAAGTAGCAACATCCCGTAAATAGAAAGGGATGGAAGAACAGGGCGAGCTCCATGCCACCGCTAAACAGATGTCGCTGACCGACATCCCACAATGCAGAGCTGTGGACAAAGCCATCGCTCGCGTGGAATGTGCCCGTAGAGTCGTAGGAGGCTCTTTTCCAGCAGCTTTGTAGGCCTCTGTTATGGCCTCACACAGCCAGTGAGAGAGGCGCTGCGAGGACAGAGCACGACCAGCTGAATTGTCCCTATAATGGACAAACAGGTTTTGAGAGTGACGCACACCCGCTGTGCGTGCCACATAACATCTGAGGGTTCTGACTAGGCTCAATAAATGTGACATAGCTTCCTCCTCTGATATGTGAGGAGGGAGATGGAAGCCATTCAAGCCTGGACTACACCTGAGCGTACATGAAGTACGCCACTGTACGTGCGCATTTTGTGCGCATGTTTTCGCTGCTATAGCTCGGCTTTTATCAGCTTTCAAACGCTCGCGTTCTTGCTCCAGATCCTTGTTGTAATATGAGCAACTGCGTGCGGAGGGGACTCAACTGAGCTCGCTGATTGGTCACTTGCTGATCACTATGGCCTCTATGTCTTTTTCCCTGCACCACTGTTGAAAAGCTGCCCACTAAGACGCATAAAGCGTTGTCGTGGATGAAGCACGAGAGTCCTGAATTGTCTGGACTGCGGTTGGGGTGAGGTCTAAATTTGTTAGGCGGCGCCGCTCAGATTCCAGGCCCACAGGCGTTGGCCTATCTCTGGGAAGTGCCTGATCGCCCCTCCCGCTTGGAGGAGAGCATCCTCTCTCCAAGGAAGCTGCAAGGGACTGTCCACTAACAGCCGTTGCAGGTCTGGGAACCAAGGAGCGTATTTGCGCTCTGGAACCACGAGGATGAGAGATAGTTTCTCTTCCCGGACTCGTTCTAGTACCCTTGGTACGAGTAGAACTGGTGGAAAAGCATATAGCTTCTTTTCTGACCCCTATCTGTACGCAAAAGCGTCCACTCCCAGAGGAGGATCGTCTTTGGGTTTTAACGAGCACCAGAGTGGACACTGATTGTTGTTCCGGGCTGCAAAGAGGTCTACCTTTGCACGACCGAACCTGGTGCAGATCTGGTTTATTATGTCTGAGTGGAGGGACCAGTCCCCGTGACGTGGCCCCCCTCTCGACATGATGTCCGCTCCCACGTTCAGCACCCCAGGGATGTACAATGCTTTCAATGAGAGCAGGTTCTGATGAGCCCAAAGCAGCAGTTGCCTGGCAACGTGCAACAACTGAGCTGAGCGAGATCCCCCCTGACGATTGATGTACGATACTGCCACCTGGTTGTCGGTGTGCACCAGTACATGTTGCTGATGAACCAGAGGAGAGAAGTGATGTAATACCTTCTGGACTGTCATTAGCTCCAGAATGTTTATGTGGAGGTGGATATGGTTTGGCCAACTTCCCCCCACAGATTGGGACAGACACGTCCCCCCCATCCCATCAGAGAAGCATCTGTGAACACTGGGATGTGAGACGTAGGTGTGGTCATGGAGACACCCTCCTTCAGGATGCGGGTGTTTCCCCAGTGACGTAGGTCTGCCTTCACGGATGGGGGAACCAGCACCATCCTGCGCTTTTGGCGCACCAGATCCACGTGCAGGCTGGCAAACCAGCATTGGATCGATCTCATGTGTAATAAACCCAAATTTATCACAACATGGGCGGCTGCCATCAGGCCTAATAGCCGCATAATTGTTGCCGCCGTCACCACCTTCCCCGGTTGGACGTGCTTCAGCTGTGCTGTCAGATCGGCTGCCCTCTGCTCTGACAGGCACGCTCTCATTGAGCGAGAGTCCAGTTCTACCCCCAGGTAAACAATGGACTGTGTTGGGATGACTGAATTTTTCATCCAGTTTACGGCGAACCCCAGATCCAGCAGGTGCTCTGCTAACACTCTGGTCTGGGTTGCTGCTTCCTCTCTCGACCTGCTTAAAATGAGCAGATCATCTAAGTAAAAAAGAATCCGCATCCCTGCTGAGCGAAGTGGGCGTACTGCCGCTTCCACACACTTTGAAAAAGTTCTGGGCGCTAACGAGTAGCCGAAGACTAGTCTGTTGAACTCGAACTGGCTCCCCTGAAAGGAAAACCTCAGGTATTTCCTGTGCTGTGGGATGATGCTGACGTGCCAGTAAGCATCCTTCAGATCCAGGGATGTGAACCAGTCCCCCTTATGAACATTCCTCAGTAGCTGTTTTATTGTGAGCATGTGAAAACCCCTCACCATAATGGATTGGTTGAAAAACGACAAATCCAGCACTGGTCTCGAGCCCCCTTTCTTCATGGGGACGAGAAAATACAGAGAATAACCCTTTGTTCTGTTCTCCCTCTGCCACCTTGGAGATCACTCCCTTTGTCAGCATTTCCTGAATTTCTGACAGCAGGGAGGAGTTTTGACTTGGGTCTGACAACACTGTTTCCAGGATCCCCCTGAAAGGTGGGGGATTTGTAGCAAACTGAAGTGCATAACCCTTCCTTATGAGCTTGGACAGCCAACTGTCTAAACTGCATTTTTTCTGCCACTGTTCGGATTTTCTGCTCTGAGGTAGCGCGAGGTCTTGCTACTTCATCTGCGTCATGAGCTTCAGCCAGTCGATGGGGCCTCCCTCCGTTGCCATGGTGACCCACGGGGGCCCCGCCCGAAAAGGGTTGGCTTACTGCATCAGTGACGTGTTT
>JBBPBX010019002.1:0-16067 GCA_038048925.1 Garcialebias charrua
CGGAGACGAACTGTGGACAGGGAGGCCTCCTGTGCAGCTCCTGCTCCTCCTCAGGAGTCACGGCTGTGCTCGGCTCCTCATCCTGCACACACACAACACCTGGAACAGTTAGTTGTCTGTGAAACGTGATTTAATCCACTCTGAGGCGCAGCGGCTCTTGAATGGCCACACATGAGAGTCCAGATTAGATCTGAAAGGAGACTCGCTTCGTTTGCCTTCCTTACCTGCTCGGGTTTCTCCGGCCCTCTCTGCGTCTCCTCGGGGGACTCCTCCTGTTGTTCTGCCGTGTGAGGAGGATCCAGAGATGGTTTCATTGTCGCAGGTTGGATTTCCTGGCTGACAGCAGTGGAGGGGCTGGATGCAGGAGGACTCTCCCTCTGGGGCAGGACCTTCTGAGAGTCTGGAGGTGACAGAGGAGGAGGAGGAGGACGGTGGGGAGGTGGAGGAGGATGATGGTGCTTACTGGAACCAGACCTGTCCTTGGACCTGACTGCAGGCTTTTTGCAGTCCTTGGACAAAGTCTTTGGACGCTGCTCGAAGCTGCTGGTCCCACACCCTTTGATCCCAGGAACAGTGTGCTCAGTTTCTCCTCCTGCCCCCCTCCTCCCTCGTCCTTTACCCTGCCGCTCCTTCTCCGTCGGAGCCCCGTAGGACGGCTCACCCTTCTTCTCAGCTCCTGGAGCATTGTGGCGTCTTGTGGCTCGTGTTTCCTCCTCCTGTTTTCGTTCCTGACATCCCTTTCTGACTTTTTTATTCTCACTGGGCTGGTGGAGGCCCCCCGGCCTCTGAGCAGACTCCTGGTGGAGGCCCCCCGGCCTCTGAGCAGACTCCTGGTGGAGGCCGCTCGACCTCTGAGCAGACTCCTGGTGGAGGCCGGGCCTCTGAGCAGACTCCTGGTGGAGGCCCCCCGGCCTCTGAGCAGACTCCTGGTGGGGCCTCTGAGCAGACTCCTGGTGGAGGCCCCCCGGCCTCTGAGCAGACTCCTGGTGGGGCCTCTGAGCAGACTCCTGGTGGAGGCCCCCTGGCCTCTGAGCAGACTCCTGGTTGAGGCCAGGCCTCTGAGCAGACTCCTGGTGGAGGCCCCCCGGCCTCTGAGCAGACTCCTGGTGGGGCCTCTGAGCAGACTCCTGGTGGAGGCCAGGCCTCTGAGCAGACTCCTGGTGGAGGCCCCCCGGCCTCTGAGCAGACTCCTGGTGGAGGCCCCCCGGCCTCTGAGCAGACTCCTGGTGGAGGCCCCCCGGCCTCTGAGCAGACTCCTGGTGGAGGCCGGGCCTCTGAGCAGACTCTATCTGAGCCAAGTCCTCCATGAACTGAGCTCCATCCAGCACCTCCTCGAACTCTTCTCCATCACTGAGGAGGAACCTGTCCCCCTGGACCTGTTTCACAGTCTCCTCTGCTTCGTCTCCAGCAACCACGACACAACGAGACATGAAGCGGTGACCCGCCTTGTGCGGTTTGGCGTCTGATTGTGATCCCTCACACTTTCTGGGTCCGTGGCGAGGCCTGGGTGTGACGGGGTTGGCTGCAGAGCTCTCAGGTACATGCTCCCCTCCTGTGTGCTTTACGTCCTCAGGGAAGTGCTGTTTGTAGAAGGTGGCGTTCAGGTGCAGCACCTCGTCGTAGTCCTGCTCGACGTCGGAGCTCACGTTGTCGTACTCGGAGCCGGCGTCCTGCATGTGCTCGGGGCCCGGGTCACAGCCGCTGTACAGCTGCGCTGCAGACACAGGAGGAGTCAGCTGCTTGCCGATGTCATCCTTCGAGGAACAAGGTGGTTGCTGCGTCGTCTTTTTAACCAAGCCCTGCTGCTCTTCTTGGCCCGATCTTGTAAATCCAGCCCCGGGGCACGAAGGAGGGCTGAGAGCCAGAATCCTGGAAACAGTTGCGTGCTGTTCCCCATGAGCCATGACTGGCCCCTTAAATCCACTACCTTAAACCCTGTGGAAAGACAAACATGGACACTTCTTCACACAAAACTGTCATGTGACTTTTTGAACGGAACGTCGTTCACACAGTTCAACACTCTCCGTCTGTGTAAAAAGTTAGGAAACAAATACATTTATTGTGGTTTAAAGTAGAAACTATTTGAAACAACTAAACCAAGTCAACCATTGTTTTCCTGTTTATTTTCCACTTTTGCAATCTAGCTGCTTCTGCATACTTCGTGTTTCAGACATCAAAACATTCAGTAAAAAGGTGCTATGATTTTTACCCTGATGCATGTTCAATAATCCAGGTAGAAACATCTAAAAAAAGCTAAGTCTGGTCCTCTGGACATTCAAAAAACAAAACAAAAATGTAGAAACATTTCGTCTGAAAAGACTTCCTCAGTCTGAGGTGCTGTATTCAGCTCAGTCTTATAAATAGCACCCTCTCACAGTGGATCAACCAGTTGGCTGATGACAGCTGAAACCAGCTGCTCACATGATCAAGGAGGACCATCAGCCTGACGATGGATCGTTAGCACCCTGATGGTTGTTTGCTATTCACAGAGGGCTGAGTGATACTAGCAATAACAGCATTGTAAGAGGGGGACAGTTGAACCCGGAGGCCTCCAATGATGGACGGTTTCTCTATCAAGGATGTGAACATCTTCATCCCTGAAAGAGTGACCGCTGGCCTGGAGATGAGTGTAGACTGCAGAGTCCTGACCTGATGATGTTGATCTTCTGTGCTGGGCCATCCTTTTGGCCAGTGGACTAGTGCTATGATTTTTATTTTTTGCAACTTTGATATTTAAATAAGATTTTTCTGTACAAGTATTTATCCTATAGGACTGCATTTAGAGTTCTATAGTTCCTCCAAAAATACTGCATTCTTAAAAGTCTGGTTCAGCATACTTTTTTTTTTTGCTACTGTTTTGATGCTTTTAGCTAGCCTTTTTGCTACTTTTAGATTTTGTTCTGCCACTTTAGCATTTAACTAGACTTTTGGTACTTTAGCTATTAGCTACCGTTCTACTTTTGAGTAATGTTTACCCAGTGTTGTGCTACTTTTGGCTAGGGATGCATCGATCCACATTTCTTGTATCCGATCCGATACCGATACTTTTCCGATCCGATATCAGTGTTCAGGTATAGGAGGCTGTAATAATTATGGTAAGTTCTTGAAGGGAGAGCACGTATGTTACACGAAACTCTGTGACTTAGTCTTAACATTGTGTGAGGTAAACCCAGAGAAGACACTCTGAGCCTCACTACAGTAATACACAAACTAATGGCATACAAGAGGCATGTCTCTACCACAGATGTCCTTCTGACTCTTGGTGCAGCCCGGAACACTAGTCTAAAATACGGCTAAGCATTATGGGAAACCAACACAGTCCCCATTTTTTAGTTTTATTTTTGATTGTGGCACTATGAGTTGTAATTCTTGTTGAATTTGATCAACGGATACAGATTTAAACTATAATTGAACAATATACCGCTAAGCATTCTGGGAAATCCCATTTTTTTGTTTCGTTTTTGATTGTGGCACTGAGTTGTAATTCTTGTTGGTTTTGATCAACAGATACAGATTTAAACAATACTGTACATTGAATTTACATTTATAAATTCAATGCATAGTTTAAAAACCTTCAGAAGCTTCAACATATTCAAAACAGTGCAGCAAGGATTTTGTTGAGAGTTCGTAAATTTGAACATATTACTGTACATCCATTCTCCTAGCCTGGCCCTCGCCTTCCTGCACAGCTCCGCTCAATTCTCATTTCCCTTCACTGCACATTGTCTGAAGCAAAGTGAAGGACAAGGGTCTGGTTTTAACCAGGCTACCATTCTCCATAACCTTCATTGGCTTCCTGTCGCCTACAGAATTCAGTACAAAACTGCTCTCATTACACATCAATGCTTACATGGAGCTTCACCAGATTATCTAAAGGACATTCTTGCACCATACTCATCCACCCGGTCTCTGCGGTCACAGAACAGTAATCTACTTCACATTCCGAGAACCAAATTAAGGACCATGGGAGACCGGGCTTTCAGTGTGGCTGCCCCCCGCCTGTGGAACTCTCTTCCTGACTGCCTAAGAGCTCCACAGTCACTGGTTGACTTTAAGAGCGGCTTGAAGACCTTTCTTTTTAACCAAGCATACTCTGCCTCCTCATGATTCTATCTTTGATCTTAGTTGATACTGTTATTGATTTTACTTGTTTTATTACTTGTTTTATTGACATTTAATTCTGTTGCACTTTGTAGCACTTTGAGATTTTCATTAATGAAAAGTGCGTTATAAATTGAATTTATTATTATTATTATTAAATTAAACAAGAATTAAAACTCATACAGTGCCACAATCAAAAATGAAACTAAAAAATAGGGAGTAGACTGTGATCATTTCCCATAATGCTTTGCAGTTAGACATGGCTGCACCATGAGTCAGAAGGACGTCTGTGGTAGAGACATGCCTCTTGTATGCCATTAATTTGTGAATTACTGTAGTGAGGCTCAGAGTGTCTTCTCTGGGTTTACATCACACAATGCTAAGACAGAAGTGACAAAGGATGGTGCAATATACGTGCTCTCTGACATCTAGAAAGTATTGGTAATATCGGCAGGTTGGTTCTGATATCCGATACTTTAGTTATGCTGGTATTGGATCGGCTCATCCCTACTTTTAGCTACAGTACTGCTACATTTATGCCCCTTTTCCACTTGCCGGTTCGGGACGGTTATTGCACAATATATGCGTGCCAGAAGTGAGCTGGACGCATTTTCCACCTCACATATGAGCCGTGCCGCACCGCGATTCCGGACTGATTTCAGAGCAGGGTTCAGGCGAGCTGTAAGCGCGCCGTCCTTCACGTCATAAACAGGGGCGTAGCCAGAATTTTATGGGGAGCGGTTTCTTTAAAAGAAATGTGGACCTTGAAATATAAACACTTCTCAGTAGCTCACTGGAAACGCGTTGTTTTTTTTTGCTGCTCCAAACCTTATCCAGACCAAGTGGGTTCGATTCCCACTTGGTATAACTTATTTTTTTGTTTTTATTTTAGATTATTTATTCATTCCAGATTAAAAGAACACAAGAAAACTATTTACAAAACAACAAGAAATAAAACAATACATGACATGAAAGGAAGCAGAAGAAGAAAATAATCTTATTATATCTGCCCCTTCTCAAACAAATGTTTTTTTTTTCAAACACTCGATTCAAACAACTTATCTTACGTTTGTCTTTTATTGGGGAAAGGTGCATTGTGGGTCTTTTCAGAACAACAACAACAGATCCTCCATCTGAGCTTGTCCTCGCCCGCACCAAACCGAAGCGTAGCTGATCGTATTGTTGGAGCTCGAACATAATAGATATCATGGCAAAAGAAAATAGTTAAGGGAACACTACCTCCACCACGTGTGAGACGAGTAGGATCCTACACCCCGCCCACCGAAGGGCTACAGAAGTGAATGGAGACAGAGCTACATGTGAGCCGATCCGAATTGAACCAGACCGGACCAGACTGATCCGCTCTGCACCGAGTGAGTGGGAAAGGGGCATTAGTGTTTGAGGGGCTGTGGTAGTTCAGTGGTCAGTGCCACAGCCTCATAATGCTGAGGGTTCAAGGCCAGGTTCAGTCAGGAACAGCTAATCTTTTGTGCGAGTTCGCTCATTATGACGACCCCTTCAGAATATGGAGGACCAAACTGTCAAAATAATAAATAAAAGAATAAATATATATCCGACATAAAACAATAAATATATAAATCAAAGTAGAAATATATATCCTAAATAATAATAAATAAAAGAATAAATATATAAATCAAAGTAGAAATATATATTTTAATGAGAAATAAAAGCATAAATATATATATTCTTTTTTATATCTCCTTACACATGAGTTTCCGTCAATAACAATAGATATTTTGCTTTGCCTTTTTCTCGCTGTTTTTCCGTTTGCTATATTTATTGCTGTATTTATTTATTGCTGTATTGTTAGCTGCATTTATTTCTGTATTGTTTTCTCGCTGCATTTCTGCCTCTTCGGTATGTTAATGAGGAGGGCTGCTTTCTAAATCCAGCTCTTCTATTGGTCAATAAACCGGAAATAGAACGATCAGTGTGCAGATCGATTGAGCATGCCTGCGCTGCAGTTCTCTTAGGAGATCTCCGTATTTGAGAGGAAGTAAACAACTATTAGAGATGTATCGTAGGATTGCTGAGGATTTAAGGCATGTTGCTAGCTTAGCTGAAAGTAATACAGTCAGTGATGACTGTTTCCAGTCGATGTTTTGAGTGAGTGGCTGCTCCAGGTAGCTGCAGACACAGATACTGAAGCATTAGTTGTCCAGATTTTGGAGGAAGTGGTTTGTCGTTTGCACAAATCTGTGTACCCCACAAGAACAGCTGGAACACCTGGATATTTGCTGCCCGCTGACGTCTTTAAGGGACCTCAGACAACCTAAGGAGTCTACTAACTTTTTGGACTGGCTGGGGTCTGGTCAGCTCCAATCTGGAGGTAGAAGTTGTTGACTGCCATCTCCCGCAGTCATCCACTTGCTTCCTGACGTTGAAGTTGTCCAAAAATCACAAAACCTATGCAGACTTCCACCAACACCTTATGGCCAGCATGTCTTCAAGCTACTCTGGTTTTGGTCTAATTTGAACCAGGCCGTTTCAACGTTTTACAAGTTTATGCACTTAGAAATGCACTATGTATTTTTTCAAAGTTACAACTTTCAAATGTTTTTTTAATTGTTATGAAGTAGTGTCTAGTGCACTTGTTAATTACTTCAGTTTGACAGAACTTTGCATTCTTGTTTCAAATAAAACAGTTTAATGTTATTGTAGAACATATTTTGAAGCTTCTACCTGCTGATATAAATCGTTTACCCAGGTAACACATTTATTAGCTGTATCACAGAAAATGTTAGGAAATATTAGACCATCATATTAATTAATTTCGTATCTAGAAATTGCTTACATACAAAATGTTAAAGCTGATGTGGTTGAATTTGTAAATAAAATTACAATGGTTTAATAATGGTGACTTTATTACATAAACATGAAAAAAGCACATGTAAACACTGAATATTTTTAATTTAAATAAGTTTACATACAATTTATTTTATTTTACAATATAGAATGTAACTTGAATACCACTGTGTAGTATTATAATAATAATAATTAATACTAATTAATTCAATTTATAACGCACTTTTCATTACAGTACTGAAAATTTCAAAGTGCTACACATTTATTGAATGCTACACACATTCATAAACCGGTGGCGGCAGACTACCATGCAAGGTGCTTTCCAGTCCTACCGGGAGCAACTCAGGGTTAAGTGTCTTGCCCAAGGACACAACGACACATGGTGCGGGTCCCGGGAGTCGAACCGCCAACTTTCCGATCGGGAGACGACTGCCATTACCACTACACCACGGCCGCCCCAACTATTATGTAATCAGTCTTAATAAATAGCAAGTTGGCTCTGTTATAACGATGTAAATTTCAGAACCTTTCAGCAAAAAAGACGGCACAAACATTTTGATAATACAGTACAGTACATTACACCCACCTAAAAAGGATTTTTATGTATCAATGAAAAAAAAGTTGCACCGAAATAGGAATGAAGGAAATGTCTTTTGTAGCTTCAATTTACATACTTCCAAAGATTTCAGTCAGAATATCAACTGTCTGGCAATAAACATTAATCACATTAGAAAACAAGGTCGTTGGATCTGGTAGTGTTTCAATTTCCACCTGAGTCAAAGGCCTTGGAAGCTCTACCTCTGACACAGTCACTCACGCCATCATGATGGCCACCATAGTGTCTCTCCCCATCAATGCCATACTGGTTGTCAACCTGTCAAAGAGTTAAGAGAACATGATATAAATAACATCCAGTTTACACACACTGGTGTTTTTTTAAACCACAAAAGCAAATTTACAATTGCACTTTGTAAAACGGCATAAATTAAACAAACCTGTGCGGGGTCGTGACCTGCACGTGGGTTTTGAGACCACAACAGCAGTGGTGACTGGTTCTGTTCTGTGCGTAGTCTGTGGTGGTTCCAGCCGTCTGTGAAGAATTGCAGATGTCTGTTGATTTAAGGTAGAAAGGTCCAGTGTAATGCGTATAAGTGCACCTCGTTGTCTGTTTGCAGCAGGCCCTCGGTCTCCAGGTAGCAGAAAGTTGTATAGAACAGATCCAACACTGCCCCAAACACATCTCTCCATAACCTCTCAATCCTGGATGGAAAAGACATTTTAGTGTGAAAAAGGAGCAAAAAAGGTTGTCATAATACACTTATATAAAGACCAACAACTTAAAATAAAACGCCACCCCGGTATCCAGTTATTGCTCTGTGGACATTGAGTTCAGGATTGTGAGATCCAGACCTTTCTACTTACCCCGGGAATTCACGACGGTTATTTTTCATACTATTTTGGAAAAGGTAGCAACTTCCATGGAAGTAGTCAGTATGAAAACATGGCGAATGGAGAATAAATCAAGACTTTAATTTAAATACCTCTGGTTATGTGTGCTTCTTCCTGTTATGTGAGAATTTCTGTTTTGGCCTCTGGTTGAGACCATGAAGTGTGCCACTAGTACGTTCTCCCCTCCTTTGTCTGAACGAACACGAGATGGCACTCCATATGTATTCACAGCTTCAAGAAAGCTCTGAAGAACTGTTGTGGCACGATTGTTTGTAGCAGCAGTCAGGTAAACAATGAGGCGACTGAAGCCATCAACGCCCCCGTGAACAACGAATCGCCATCTATATAGACAACAAAAACATTTTTGATTATCACTGGTAGAAGAAACTTTCTTTTGTTTGTTGAATGCAGGCCTGGAATTCACAGAGAAGGAAAATCATAACTGCAGTGCTCTTATTCAGCAGAGTAAATGTTTACGTTAAAACACAGAGTAGTTCCATTAAAGGTTCAGTCTGCAGTTTCTGTAGAACATCAGCACTTAGAAAAAATTTCAACAAGCAAAGCATTCTGATCCCTCCCCCTCAGAGCCATATATGGCTCTGCCCCCTTGTGGTCTGTTGAAATTTGAATTCAAGCTCTGTTTTTATTGGCTGATTCAAATTCAAGCTCGGTTTTTATTGGCTGGTTACAAACTTTGTTCTTATTGGCTGGAAAATGGTGGGTCACTTTTTCTTTTTAGAAATGCTTATTTACCACCTGGAGAAGCAAGGGGACAATATTTTTTTTTAGTTTTTTTCAGAGATTACCTCTCTAACATCAATCTAGTGACAGAGTGAAGAAATATGTTAAAAATATATTGTTAGAAAAGTTACATATAGCAGCTTTAAGAATACATTTCTCACTTATGCTAAGACGATTTTAAAAACTTTAAAGGTTCAGTCTGCAGTTTCTGTAGAACTGCAGCACTTAGAAAAAATTTCAACAGGCAAAGCATTCTGATCCCTCCCCCTCAGAGCCATATATGGCTCTGCTCTCCCATGGTCTGCTGAAATTCAAATTCAAGCTCTGTTTTTATTGGCTGGTTACAAACTCTGTTTTTATTGGCTGGAAAATGGCATGTCACTTTTTCTTTTTAGAAATGCTTATTTACCACCTGGAGAAGCAAGGGGACAATAGATATATACAGTATATTTTTTTTCAGAGATTACCTGGCTAACATCAGTCTGTCAGGAGATAGTGACAGAGTGAAGAAATATGTTTATAAAAAATGTTACATACTGCAGCTTTAATGTCATTGTGTTAGTTGGTCTCTGTGAAAAGTTTCTTAATGAAAGTAATCTGTGTAATCATCACTTGAGGTCCTTATTCACTACAGTACTTTTAAAGAGTACCGGTACATGTATTTGTAATGTCAACATAATTCCTCTTTTTTAAAGACCGTGTAAAGTAAAATTGAATGTGTGTTTTGAGTTTGTCACATGGCATAAATATGTGTTATTAATCACCCATATAAATCTGACTGATTGAAACAGTGCGAAGCTGGAAAGTGCGCATCAAATTTCCTTGCTGGTCAACTCGGTGCAATGCTTCTCGCACTCTTATTCCTTGAAAATTAAGTAAACCATAATTAAAACGTGTTTGATTTGGAGGTGATGAACATATTGAAATGAGTCCATGGTGTAATAATGACAGTTAAGATAAGATTACACTATTGCTATGCCACTGCAATACATTAGAACATTTAAGTTACTTTCAACAGTATGACATGTAATTTTCTTTGTGATCCTTTTACGTTGTGGTAAACTGTTATTTGTTACCAATCCAATGTTATATAGAACTGCAATTGGTGTTGGTATAAGCAACCATAGGCTCATCTGTTGACTTACTTTGGCCAAGTAGCCCCATAGCAACGTGTATCCTGTACGTATTAGGGTGATGACTTCGAATCTCTCGCACAACTCCATCCAGCTCATCATCTTCAATGTTGCAGTATGAGTCAGATACTCTACAAGAAAAAATAAAAGTCAACTGAAAGTGAGGTTCTCCACACGGAAGAAATTGGATGGACAGAATTTCTGACACAAATGTATTACACAATTTGAAGACGAATTACCATAACAGTCATGTGGAAGTATCTGAATGGTGGACATCAACAAATTCGTAAATACTTTTCTGATGCCATCTACAAGTCAATATATTTGAATGAATCAATCAATCCATCAACACTTATCCTAGTTGGGTCATGATGGGTGAGGGAACCTATCTCCAGAGGTCAGTAGGCCAGAAGCAGAATACACCCTGAACAGATCGCGAGTTAATCGTAGATGAATATGAATATCTCACAATTCTAAACTTCTTAAGTGGATTAAAGGCTTAAGATAATATGTTTTACTATTAAAAGTCGATATTTGAACACAACAGATGTTCCGGAACAACTGGAATTATAATAAAAATATAAAATACAAATAAGTTCAAAGTAGCAAAAGAAATACCACACATGTGTACTTACCTTATACCGTACTCTGCCATTCGCCTATAGACTGTTCTTTCACTGACCCCAAAAAGTCTGCCATGACAGATACATCCGCATGAAGATATGATTCCCAAGACGTCAGCGGGCAGCAAATATCCAGGTCTTCCAGCTGTTCTTGTGTGGTACACAGATTTGTGCAAACGACAAGCCACTTCCTCCAAAATCTGGACAACTAATGAGTCAGCTTCAGTGTCCGTGTCTGCAGCTACCTGGAGCAGCCACTCACTCAAAACATCGACTGGAAACAGTAAACAGTCATCACTGACTGTATTACTTTCAGCTAAGCTAGCAACATGCCTTAATTCCTCAGCAATCCTACGATACATCTCTAATAGTTGTTTACTTCCTCTCAAATACGGAGATCTCCTGAGAGAACTGCAGCGCAGGCATGCTCAATCGATCTGCACACTGATCGTTCTATTTCCGGTTTATTGACCAATAGAAGAGCTGGATTTAGAAAGCAGCCCTCCTCATTAACATACGACGAGGAAGAAATGCAGCGAGAAAACAATACAGAAATAAATGCAGCTAACAATACAGCAATAAATAAATACAGCAATAAATATAGCAAACGGAAAAACAGCGAGAAAAAGGCAAAGCAAAATATCTATTGTTATTGACGGAAACTCATGTGTAAGGAGATATAAAAAAGAATATATATATTTATGCTTTTATTTCTCATGTGTAAGGAGATATAAAAAAGAATATATATATTTATGCTTTTATTTCTCATTAAAATATATATATTCTACTTTGATTTATATATTTATTCTTTTATTTATTATTATTTAGGATATATATTTCTACTTTGATTTATATATTTATTGTTTTATGTCGGATATATATTTATTCTTTTATTTATTATTTTGACAGTTTTGGTCCTCCATATCAGAAGGCAGCAGCTATAAAAAACAACCACCACTTATCTTTCTGCTACTTTTAGCTTTTATTTAGTCTTTTGATTCTTTCAGCTAGGCTCTTGCTACTTTTAAGACACTGTTCTACTACTTTTAGCTTTTAACATCTTAACATAGCAGCTTTTTCCTTTTTTACGCAGATATTTACCTCACGGATTAATTAAAAAAAAAGCTTCTTTATCCGACCCTTTTTATTCTGTATATTAAAAGTCTGAAGACAAAAACAATTGTTGGTTCAGGATCAAACAGAAGATGCTCACGGTGGTCTTTGGCACACCTCATTTATCTGTTTCATGTTTTACCCAAATCGACTGTTTTCAGAGTCAGTCCTCATTTAGTTTTGACGTCTTGCAGGATAAAAACCTGCAGTAACTCTGCTTCAACTGATCCAGACTTCTTTGACCCTCACATCTATGACCCAGGACCGCTGTCTATTAATCACTTTTTGACATATTAATGTTTTTAGTAGATACTTGAGCTGGACTAAAGCAGAATGTAACAAAATTACAAAAACACAATTAATCCAAAGATTAAGACCCATTTACTTATGAGCCACACCCATTTTATTATAGTCAATCCAAATAGGCAGCACAAAAATATACAAAGTACTAAAACTTTATTTATTTTGTGTGTTTTACTTCCTATATATCATTGCTTAAAGTCAACTGTTCCTGTCTTTAAAAAAAAAAAACTCAGTTTTCAGTCAATTTTCTGTTTTCACTTTAGTTGGCAAAGTCGACATGTTAACCACATCTAACAGCAGCACTTGCTATTATTATTATATTTTATAACAAATGAAACATACATTATCATATATTTATGAAATGTTTAGATGTTTTTCTATGTAAAACCTTGAGGATCCATCAGGTCCAGCGTCTCTCGGTCACATCTGTTTGTGATGAAGTGTCTGCTCAGTGTGCAGGAGCCGGTGGACCAGCCCAGGATGAACATGTCACACCCTCATCCAGCTCAGGGTGCACACACACTGCATTGATCACATCAGATTATGGCTTCATCGTTTATAAAAACCTTGTAATCCCTGCATGCAGACCTGATCATGACCTCTCCATGGTGCTGAACTGATAATTATACCAGCTGTTCTTATCATGGGCTCTCTGGTGCAGCTTGCATGCATCTGCACTGCCCTTGACGTGGTTTGGATGGTGCTGAAAACCATCCTGAACTTCTCACCGCAGCCTGCAGGGGTGCTTGTTGTGGGGGGGCTCCCACTGCATCCTCCTGCCTACATGTCGATAAGATAATCTGATACTGTACACGGTTTCCTCCTGTCTGTGTAATGCACTCAGATGATGCATCTCACTCAGGTGTACAGTCTGAGTGAGGTCCTGGTGCTGATGCTGCGTTTCCCATCGACCTTGATTTGAAGCATCGAGGCTGCGGGACATGATGCGCGTCAGCCCCGCATCCAGCTCCGCCATGACTAACACCAACACCTACACATGCGTTTACCCCCCAAGCCTCCACATAGGTACATGTGTGTGCCACTTACCGACATGAGGACTGTGGGCGGCCCTCTTTGTGCAGACGCCCGCATGTGTTGATCAGATGAGACTGAGGAGGGGACAGGAGGGGAGGGGGTGAAGCCCCCGCAGCCACCCAGGAACATGTGTAGATAATAATAATAATCAATCGCACTTTGATTTAAACACAAAACACTTCCATAAATATTTAGAGCACACAAAAACCCTGAATATGTCAGGTAAAGCTTTATATATTTATATACACTGTATTTCCTGTGTAAAATAAATACGCATATTGTGTTTTTTTTTCTCTTATTTATATACGTGCGCGTGAATGTAAACAGATATTTCTGTATACGACTGAAAAATTGGTAATTGTTTTGTTTGTGAAAAAAAAAAAAATCGACGTCTCTGGGATCGATTGTGTCCACTTAAAACACGTTCCGGTTTTGGAAGTGGGAGTTCCGTTTCTTTTTTATGAGCCGTTTCATTTGGCTCTTCATGAACAAGATGTTTTCTACTTTCAGCTTGGAGCACTTCTATTTAAGTTTTGGTATTTTATTAGTATGTGGGCATAAACATATAAAATACAGATACATTTCAAAATTACAGTATATATATATTACAGGGCAGCACGGTGGCACAACTGGTAGAGCTGCTGCCTCTCAGCGAGAAGGTTGCCGGTTCAAATCCCGGTCCGGGGCCTTTCTGGGTGGAGTTTGCATGTTCTCCCCGTGCATGCGTGGGTTTCCTCCGGGTACTCCGGTTTCCTCCCACAGACCAAAAAACATGCTTGTTAGGCTGATTGGTGACTCTAAATTGACCCTAGGTGTGAGTGTGAGAGTGGATGGTTGTTTGGTGTGAGTGAGACAGGTCCCTCTTGTAAATGAGTCCCCGTGACTCAACGAGGCTAGCCTGTATAAATAAAGGTTGAATGAATATGTTTTGAATTCAATAATTTGTACCATGCTAGATAGAAAAAATATATATTATCTTTCAATCTCTGCTATCACTGTGTTGCACTGCTATTTATTCCCTTCTTTGATTTTATCTGATTGTATATTCCTGCCTTGTTGTCATACTTGATTGTGGTGTGCTGAAGCCAGAATATTTAAGTTCCAAGTCAAAGAAATCAACTGCAATGCCACTTAAAGTCAAAATTCTGTTGGGGGGTGGTTCCCCACAGAAAATGTTGATTAAAATAGATGCCATTTCCTGCATTCTGGTGTATTTTACAAAGGTTTATTACAGTAGATTAACATGAAACAAAATATATAAACACTGTTATTAAAATCTCTATGAATGCAAAGCGTTCTTAATGCAACACGGCTGCAGCTCTGCAGGTAAGGGGCAAATTGAGGTTGCTGATTGGGCAGGATTGATTGGCAGGTGGGCGGAGGACCTAGCCTGGTTAAAACCAGACCCTTGTCCTTCACTTCGCTTTGTGCTACCAAGGATCTGACTACTGCAAAAAAAAAATCATAGATTTTACTGGCCCGTTTAACTGTTGTCATTTATTCAATGTTTATTCCTTATTTTGGTGAATCCAAGGTGGGGCAAGCCACAAGCCACAGTCTATGTTGAAGCACAGACAGAGCGACTGTCCACGGAGTACACGTGCTTCCTAAGGCCAGTAAAATAGGGCTTTTGTCAGGCGACCACCCTGTGACAACAAGCGCAGCTCTGTTTTTGGCCACAATTAGAAGAAAAAAAACTGACTAATATTTAGCTCTTTGTCGCTGGCTTTGCTCCCAATCCTCCTGCTCAATTTGGAAAAACATCCTGATCACTCCAACATTGCTTCAAATACTCTGAACGACAAACAGCTGTATGAGCTGAGATCATCGTCTCTCTCTCTTTTTTTTTTTTGCAGTTCAGTGAAAGTTCAAATAACTCCTGCAGTGATTCACACATCAGGTTGTTCACAAAAGCAACTCATGGCACAAAACTTGAATTATATTTTTGTGTTTTTTAATCAAATTGCCCATGACTTTGAACTTTTAGGGGCTGATATTTTTTTAAGAGCAGAAGCAGAAATGCGTATAGCGACAGCTCTGATGTGATATTAGGAAGCTCCTTATGTTTTAAAATGAGTGTTTATGTAATTATTTTCAGATTACATATCCAATATAGGTTTTATACATTCAAGGCAGTCATGTTTGTACATATGTACGGTCAGTATGTATGTCTATATTCTGATTTTACTTCAGTTTTATGTTGCTTGTGTTGGCTGTTTTTTTGTTTGTTTGTACAGCACTTTGGTTGGCCTTGTTGCTGTTTTAAGTGCTCTATAAATACAATGGTATGGCATGGTATGGTAACTGAATTTATTAATATTAAGCCTGAGAGTCACTGGATCCAAGCAAACAGTTACCAGAATGCACCCTGTCAAAGGGATGAGTTCCTGGATCCTGTTCCAGCAAGATCAGGCTCAAATTTATAATAATAATAATAATGTCTTTTCCTGTCATCTGCGTATGTTTCCCATACACAGACGAAATTCTGGGAGAGTGGTTAGAGACGGTGGGCCTGTGATCGGAAGATCGCCGGTTCAATCCCCGGTACCGACAACATCTGCCTCCACCCTCATTCGCCCCACTCTGGGCCCCTGAGCAAGGCACTTAACCCCCACCATCTGCTCCTTAAAATCAGGTCTCTCTTGAAAATGAGTCCTCGTGGCTCAATGAGACTACCTGGATAAATAAAGGGTAAATGAAAAAAATTTTAAGCCCTGAATATATGTCATCATGTCAGGGCCAC
>JBBPBX010019002.1:16160-44945 GCA_038048925.1 Garcialebias charrua
CACACACACACACACACCTCTCCCCTTTGTGTTCCTTCTTCTCAGTGAAAAAGCAAAGGAAAAGCATTTGTCTGTGAGACTGAAGGGAAAGGAAAAAAAAGTACGAGGAGGAAAAAATAAAACTAGGAATGGCTTTGGACTCTTTCTTGTCTGTTCTTATCGTTCGTTGTAAAGATCCGTTCAAACAATCCGGATCATTCTCAAACATCACATCTCTGGTCTTTTAATGATTTTAGCTTTTGCTAAGCAATGCAGCTTGCATTTTATTGAGTACAGTATACAACAAAATACACACATGCAGACAGCACTTTTTAAAAATAAATGTATAAAAATTAAAGGCTCTCGAAAAAGAGCCACGTGACAGAGCTCAGTTCCGACACATCTGCACTCCATTGGTCATGCCTGAGAAGCGGCGGGATTGTTGTCATACAGTATATGGTTGTCATCAGTGCTGCTAGCTGCTAGCTGTTAGCAACACGCTAACCAGGTCGTAAATTTACCTTTTTATGTTTTTTTTTCTTATTATTTTCCTCAAATGTAATCGAGCTTCTCTCAACATTTTGGTCTTTGTGAAGTATACAACAACAACAACAAGCGCTTGGAAAACCTCGTGTTGAACGAGTTTCACCGCTTTAAAGATGACTGACAAACTGAAGCGAAGCTTGTCTCTGTCCCTGAAGAAGAAGAAGAAGAAGGTGGAGGTGAAGGCTGGGGCTTGTGCCATCACGTCGTTCTTCAGCAGCCAGCCTCCCCCGCAGCTGGCCTGCCCGCTGTGCGGCCTGCTGGTCCCGAGGCTCCGGGTCAACGAGCACATCGACTGGCAGTGCCAGAGCTTTGAGAGGAGCCCTCCAGGAAGTCCTCATGTCGTGTCCAACAGCCAGGTGACACCTAGCAGCAGCCCCCCAGAGTCTCCAGGGCTGCATCAAAAAGTGGAAACAAGAGGAACGAACACGAGCCCATATTTCAAAACCAGTGCCTGTGAGCAGAACCCACTGGAGATGAACCAGTCTGTGGTCAGGACTATTGGATTAGGACGTCTGTCCTCCAAGTTGTCCAGAAAACATCACAACACACCTGAGAGACGACCCACAGAGGACAATCCCAGGGAGGCGCTCAGCAGCTCTCAGAAGGAAAATGTTCTGATCCAGAGATTAGACGAGGAGGAAGACGTTGAAGTCCTAACCTCCAGTGTGGACGCTCCATCGTGTCCAGAAACAGGAGACGAAGCGTCAAAGTCACAGCTGTCCACTTGTTCCAAACTAACCAAGAGGAAAAAGGGTGACCGAGCTCTTGGTCTCCAAAAGAAATCAAAATATGAGGAGAAAAGTGTGGAGCCGGAGCAGGCTTCATCTTGTCGAAGCGTAGAGACGACTAACGTGGATCAGGGTGAAACTGAGGGTTCTTCTTGCCGTGGCCCCCATGTGACTTCAGAAGAGACATGTCAACAAAACATGGCAGGTGTCAGCGGAGATCCAGAGCCAGGGTCTGGTGCTACAGAGAACCAGAGCTCCAATCCGTCCTCGCTCCCCTACTACCTGCGTAACTTCTGCACCGTGCTGCACGCTGTGTTGGAGAACGAGGACGACAGGGCTCTGTTCAGCCAGGACGACATGTCAGCTGTGCACACGTTTGAACATTTGTCAGGTGCGTTCATGCATCAGCTGATTAAACGCTTTAAGAAAAAGTGACAAAAATAAATTAATCGTTTGTTTTTTAATCTCCTGCAGTCGTGGCTCAGAAGCTGTATGTGAGGCTCTTTCAGAGGAAACTGAAATGGCTCCAGGTTCATAAACTGGATTATGAGGAGATCTGCTCTAATCTAGGACCTGTGGCACTGGAACTGGTTCAGAGTGGTTTTCTACAGACCGGTAAATAATTCAAACAAATATTCACTCTGCTGCATTAGAACAGAACCATACATGTTTTTAAACATATCACTGTCTGCTTGTGTTGTTAATGCATCAAAGAGGAGGACCTGGAGGACCTTGAGGAGGCTCTGGACCTGCTGCCGGCTCCTGAACTTAAAGCTCTTGCTAAGACCTTCCACCTGGGCGGTTCTGGCACGCAGAAGCAGCAGTTAGTTGATGGGCTTCTCCGCCTGAGCAAACAGAAGTCTTTGTTCTCTCCGGCCTCTGCACAGAGCAACATCGGGACGGTCATCCTCAGGCGGTGAGAATGATTTTTCACTCTGTGATTGATTTTTCACTCTGTGATTGAATTTTCACTCTGTGATTGATTTTTCACTGTATGATTTTTCACTCTGTGATTGATTTTTCACTCTGATTGATTTTTCACTCTGTGATTGATTTGTCACTCTGTGATTGATTTTTCACTCTGTGATGGATTTTTCACTCTGTGATTGATTTTTTCACTCTGTGATTGATTTTTCACTGTGTGATTGATTTTTCACTCTGTGTTTGATTTTTCACTGTGTGATTTTTTTTTCACTCTGTTTGATTTTTCACTATGTGATTGATTTTTCACTCTGTGTTTGATTTTTCACTCTGTGATTGATTTTTCACTCTGTGATTGATTTTTCACTGTGTGATTGATTTTTCACTCTGTGTTTGATTTTTCACTATGTGATTGATTTTTCACTCTGCGTTTGATTTTTCACTGTGTGATTGATTTTTCACTCTGTGATTGATTTTTCACTCTGTGATTGATTTTTCACTCTGTGATTGAATTTTCACTCTGTGGTTGATTTTTCACTGTATGATTTTTCACTCTGTGATTGATTTTTCACTCTGATTGATTTTTCACTCTGTGATTGATTTTTCACTCTGTGATTGATTTTTCACTCTGTGATGGATTTTTTCACTCTGTGATTGATTTTTCACTGTGTGATTGATTTTTCACTCTGTGTTTGATTTTTCACTGTGTGATTTTTTTTTCACTCTGTTTGATTTTTCACTATGTGATTGATTTTTCACTCTGTGTTTGATTTTTCACTCTGTGATTGATTTTTCACTCTGTGATTGATTTTTCACTGTGTGATTGATTTTTCACTCTGTGTTTGATTTTTCACTATGTGATTGATTTTTCACTCTGCGTTTGATTTTTCACTGTGTGATTGATTTTTCACTCTGTGATTGATTTTTCACTCTGTGTTTGATTTTTCATTCTGGTTGATTTTTCACTCAGTGTTTGATTTTTTCATTCTGGTTGATTTTTCACCCTGATTGATTTTTCACTCTGTGTTTGATTTTTCACTGTGTGATTGATTTTTCACTCTGTGTTTGATTTTTCATTCTGGTTGATTTTTTCACTCTGTTTGATTTTTCACTCTGTGATTGATTGACATGTGTAGGAAGGCGATAATGATCTCGTTTTTTCTTTTTTCTTTCATTAAAGGGCGAAGCAGCTCGCCGGCTCCTGTGTGCGTCTGTCTCGTGGTCCTCGGGCCGTCTTTTCTCGCATCCTTCTGCTCTTCTCCTTGACAGAAACCATGGATGAGGAGGAAATGGCAGCTGGGGGGCAGAACCAGCTTTTTACCATCCTCTTGGTAAACTCGGGGCGTCTGGCCTTCCCAGACTACACGGTGCGGCGCGTGGCAAAGGTGTTTCGAGATAGAGAGGATCTTATCAGGTGGGGAACTACAATAACCTTTCGTGTTTTAACTAATCAAGATAGGCAGAAATTAATATCCATGTCATGACTCCACCCATCACACCAGATATGAAGCATCCATGCGAGCTCTTCTAGAGGTTACCTCGGAGATGCAGCGGGGTCGGTGGGAGCTGGCTCTGGAGCTTTACACAGCTGCTAAAACTGCCTGGTGTGAGCTGAGGACAAACCATGACCTGAGGTCAGGACCTTACAGATCTTTGTGTTCCCGTCTCTGCGTTTCCCAACTACCTGCTGACTAGTTCTGACATTAGGGGCCAAGATGGTGTAGAGGCAGGGCTGCCGACTTGGGACCCGAAGGACACAGGTTCAAGCCCCGGCCACTACACACCTTGGGGTGTCTATGAGTGCACACCTATTTCCCCAGCTCCCCGGGCGCTTTCTATGGCTGCTCACTGCACCACCTGGTGGTGGTTGGGTTAAATGCAGAGACGAATTTCGTCTTATATGGGAAACGTACACAGATGACAAAAATGTGACATTCATTTATTTATTATTCTCGTCGTTGTGCAGTCTGCAGGAGGAGCTGCCCGTGTTCCTCCGCAGCTTCACCACAGGGTGGGCCTACACCCGAATCTTATCCAGAGGAGTGGAGATTTTGCAGAGGCTACGCCGCTACGAGGTGCACTGAACTCTGCTCAGGCTACCAGACATATATGTTTATAAAACTAAAACATTTTAGGAATAACAAGGTGGTGGTTTTTTATGTTTTGTCACAGGAAGCAGTAGAAGAGCTGCAGTCCTTACTGAAGCAGTGCATCTACTGTCCCGATAGTCGCGGGCGATGGTGGGACAGGCTGGCACTGAATCTTCACCAGCACCTCAAGAAACCTCAGGAAGTGAGCACAAGTATCTGTGTGTCAATAAATTCATTAATAACTTTAGTCATGATTTCAAATGTGGTCTTTTGTCTTGAGTAGATAGTATCCACAGCACCACCTCACTGGTTAAATGTGAGGAGTACTAGCCTCCTGCTGGGACAAAGATAGTCCAGTTCAGCATTTCTGCAGAGGAGAGCACCTCCAGTTCACGAGCAAAGCTGTTTTTTTTTTTAAGGGAAGACAGCAGATGTTACTGTGAGCAATGAACACTGCAGCACACATGGTTTCCTCGTTACTTTGGATTCACAAGGAGCAGTTATTCTGCATTCATCAAGTTATGAAAAAATGTAGGACATTCAAAAAGGTTTTCTTTTATTTATATTTACTTCAAGTAGGGATGCACAATATTATTGGCACGGTATCGGCCGATATTAGCGATAAAGTTAAATATCGGACATCGGCCATTCCATCAAAATAACTCACCGATATGAAAGGGTTCTGTTTTAAGTTGTTTGTTCATTTAAGAAACTTGTCAAGTATATCTATCACTACTACTTATACGTGTTTCACTTGTCGCTTGTGAACAGGTTGAGTTTAAATTTGTGAAAATTTAAAATTTGCACTGAGTGTTGTTATTGTGTTAGAGAGTAAATGTCATAAGTAAATTTCACATTCAACATAATTCAAGTTGAAGTGTTACATCATTTTCAGCTCCTTAGTGACATCTGCATTTGGTAGCAGGACAAACTGACAAAGACCATGCAGAATAATGTATTTTAATTCCACAGCAGAGAAAACTATGTAGTCTCAGTAAGTAGGTCTAGGAAGAAAAAAAATCTGTATTGGTATCGGTTATCGGCCAAATAAGTTTTAACATATTGGCATATCGGAGATCAGACAGAAATCCAATATTGTGCATTCCTAACTTCAAGGTTTTCACTGCAAAACAAACAAACAAAAAAAGACCATTCTGGTGCTGATTGAACAACCTACACTGGTTAAAGTGCACTTTCCATCCACCAGTATTTAAGATAATTTTATTATTTCCATAGCATTTTCTCACTTTCTCCCTTCTTTATTATTTGTTGGACCGTGTTCTTTGTTCTATCATACTCTTAGGCTATCTGTGCTATCAGAGATGGATTGTCGGACCCCCTGGTGCGCACGGGACATAAGCTGTCCCTCCATCAGAGAGCTCTGAGGATGAAAGAGGCTGCCAGCTGCAAGAAGTACCGCCTCCACCTCAGAGATCTGCCCGCTCTTCAAGTCCAAGATGTCAAACACGTCAGTTTCTCACAATAACCTGAAGAGAAATGTGTGCGATCTTTAAGATTGAGTCATTTTTGTTTGTGTTTGCAGGTGACCATTCGAGGCCAGCTGTTTCCTCACGAGGGCGGCACGGGAAAATCTAGATTTCTCTTACAATCAAGGGAGGAGGGGGGTGAGGGTGCTCCTGCTACTGTAATCTGCTCCGTGGAAGAGCTTTGTTTGGCACATTACAGAAAACAAGGGTTTGACCAAGGTAAGCAGCGTTTGTTCTCCCCGTGCAGCCTGTGGAGACCCACTCACCGTTAAAGCAACATATCTGTTGGGCAGGGATCCACGGAGAAGGATCGACGTTCTCAACCCTGTTCGCTCTTCTGATGTGGGACATCATTTTTATGGATGGTATTCCAGATGTCTTCCGAAACCCATACCAGGTGAAGTGGGCTGTAATTAGGCCTGTCGCGATAAACAATAAATTAATTAATCGCACGATAAATGAAAATGATCAACCTTATTTTCATTTATAGCTTTTATTGTTTCTTCATGTCTCTTTCTCTGAAGACACCGGATGACAAAAAGCTCAACTCTGGTGTTCTTCACTGACCCCTCACTTTCTCTTTAAAATCCATTTTAACATCGTGTTTTTGGATCGTTAAAAGCTGCAGCTAAGCTACTAGCTAAGCTAACAGGCCGACCTCAGGAAAAAGCCTCAGTCTTGTCGAAGCTCCAAAATTCACGGTTGTTTTACCTTCGTCTAAAAGTTGTTTTTATCTGCATAAAGAAGCTAACTTGTTTACTGATTTTTTAATTAAAAGCTCTGTGTGAAAAAGAGCTGAAACCACACTGAGCGTCCGCCATTTTGTGAATCGAAAAACAGGAAGGAGAAACAGCCCATGTCACGTCAAGGGGTCTCCCTCCCATTTTTCTTAAAGAGACACGCTGCTGCTCCCTCACTATCCATCCTTCACTTCAAACAGTCTTATACTGCCATCCAGTGGTAAAAAATTTTTACTACATGCAAAACAAATCACCAACGTTTCTTCTTAAATTTGACAATAATTACCGTATTTTCCGGAATTAAGGTCACACCAGAATATAGATCGCTTTGTCCAATTATTGCCAAAAAATTGGAAAAATCCATAAACGGGTCGCACCTACGTCACCGCTGAGACAACCCGGAAATGTGGACCGAGTGTTTAGCGCTGTCGCAAATGTCTGCCACAGGAGCACACAGCAAGGCTTTTAAGAAGATTAACATTTAAAAACAATTATTTGTTCGATAAAAATTATAGCAAATACAATATGTGTCTGAGCTAAACTTTTCCTTAATAAATGAACGTAATTGTGAAATGAGCTGGATTAAAAAATGTGTTTCCAGTTGTTAAAGGCCCCTGTCCCTCCTCCTCACCGCTGTCCAAGTCCTCTGCAGCTCCAGCAGACTGTGGGAAGATGCCCGCCTTCTGGTAAAAAGCCATGAATAGGTCGCACCTAAATATAGGTCGCAGGGCATGCAAAATAGACAAAAAGCCGCAACCTACATTCCGGAAAATACGGTACTCATTATTGTCAAATTTCACACGATATTCTTTTTTTATCGCAGTAACTGTCTGAGACAATGAATCGCCCAGTAAAACTAGTTATCGTGACAGACAGGCCTAGCTGTAATCAGTTCTGTTCAGTATTCACAGACCTATAAAAGCTGAAGTCTGGTTGTTTCTTTACAGAGCTGCCCTCTGGATCTTTACACCGACGGTTTCTATGAGAACAGGAAGGACGCACTAGCATCTCGTGTCCAGTTACTTTGTGAAGCCTCTGCGGAGACGCTGTGCAGCATGTTGGAAGACGTCTGGAGCTCCCAGGAGGGTAAAGTGTGCTCACTGGTCAGCTGGGAGCGGTTCTCATCCCTCCAACAGGCGCAGGTACACACTGCCGCCGACGGATCTTCACTGTTAGCAGCTATAGGGAAACAGGATGTCACATTCGTCCCAATAAATATATTTGTTTTACTGCAGGCACCCATGTGGCTCTAACTCCATTCATACTCTGTTTGCAGTCTCTTGTTGCATGCCTTGGAGGAGCCTTCATAGGTGGAATAGTAGACCGAATGGCGAAAGACTTCAGACACTGCCGTGCAGGACTGCCTGACCTTGTGGTGTGGAACTCCTCAAACAGCAGCTACAAGGTGAGGTCACGGGAACTGGCTGCTTTAAACAAGGTATTGTCTTTTTTCTGTGAGTTCAAAGCTCTTCGTGATCTTAATAACCGTGAATGTCACGTCGTTGCAGCTGGTGGAGGTGAAGGGGCCCAGCGATCGGTTGTCCCACAAGCAGCAGATCTGGCTGGACGAGCTGCAGAAGCTGGGGGCTGATGTGGAGGTGTGCCACGTGGCGGCTACCGGCGCCAGAGGGGATCGTTTGGAGTAAAACCAGGGTCTGGTGAAATGGATTTGGTGCTAACCGTCAGGGAATAGACTCCTGTGATTTAAGAAAACGTGTGTGCTTATAAGTAATAATCCAGATCAGTGACTTTGATACTCATCACAGCCAAAGAAGCTTCTTAGAAACAAAAGGCTTAGCTTGCAGATAATCTAAGGTAATGAGTGACACCTACCGCACAATCCGTTTTGAAACTCCATATCATCCGGCTCTGTCATTGGAAGCCTAAAAACAGCATCTGCTCTGTGAGGTGTCTTATTCAGCTAATTAATGGTGTTTACGCCTCACACCTGTCAAACATCTGGCACAAAGAAAGAAACGAAGGGGCTGAAATATTTGTTGCTCGTTAAAAGGTGGAGAGAAAATGCAAAAAAAAAAATTCCTCATCCATGTCTGTTAGTATAATATCTCATTAACCACTAGATAAATTATAAGTCCCCACAGCTAACACAGAGGGCTACAACTCAGTCAAATAAACAGATGTTAGACTAAAACCTGGTGTGGTAGCTGATAGTCATCCCCAGCACATTCTGAGCGTGACATTTCACAAAATGGCTACAACTCTGTTCTTTCTTGACACAAGATGATGGTAATTTAAAACTGGCATGAAAGGCAGCAGGTAACATCCTTCCCTTCAAGAAATGCTTTCTTTCATTTCATTATCAATCAACCTGTAAGAGACTTTTATCATTTTCTGAGAAATGAGTAAGTTGAGGAAATGTTGCCTCTGTACAATCCCCTCGTGTGCTCATTCTAATGTGTGTGTGTGTTGGGGAGGAGTAGAGCCTAGAAGGAGTTTAACAAAGTATTTTACATACACACAATACAAAGACAAGCAACAAATGATCACATTTTTAAGAAGCTGGAACTAAATTTTTTGCAGAGTTTTTTTTTAAAGTGGATTGCAAATTCATGTCAATAAAATGTTTATTACTGTTTATACTAAATCAAAGCTGAACTGACTTGAATGTGAAATATTAAAATGTGATTTATGATCCATCTTATTCATTGACTTTATTATAGGCTGTTTCTAAGATGAATTCTGTGCTTGTATAAATTGTTTAAATCCCAGGCAAAGGCAGTGTTCCGCTTGGGCCTGTTATTAAATAGTTAAACAAGCTGTTTACCGGATATCCATAATCTGATTCTTCTTATTCTATAAGAAACATTTCTGTCATCCAGAATATCATTACCTACAGTAAACGTGTCAAATATCACAAATGAGATCTTTTACAAGCCGGATTCCAAAAAAGTTGGGACACTAAACAAATTGTGAATAAAAACTGAATGCAATGATGTGGAGGTGCCAACATCTAATATTTTATTCAGAATAGAACACAAATCACAGATCAAAAGTTTAAACTGAGAGAATGTATCATTTTAAGGGAAAAATATGTTGTTTCAAAATTTCATGGCGTCAACAAATCCCAAAAAAGTTGGGACAAGTCCATTTTTACCACTGTGTGGCATCCCCCCTTCTTCTTACAACACTCAACAGACGTCTGGGGACAGAGGAGACCAGTTTCTCAAGTTTAGAAATAGGAATGCTCTCCCATTCATGTCTAATACAGGCCTCTAACTGTTCAATCGTCTTGGGCCTTCTTTGTCGCACCTTCCTCTTTATGATGCACCAAATGTTCTCTATAGGTGAAAGATCTGGACTGCAGGCTGGACATTTCAGTACCGGATCCTTCTCCTACGTAGCCATGATGTTGTGATTGCTGCAGAATGTGGTCTGGCATTATCTTGTTGAAAAATGCAGGGTCTTCCCTGAAAGAGATGACGTCTAGATGGAGCATATGTTGTTCTAGAACCTGAACATAGTTCTCTGCATTAATGGTGCCTTTCCAGACATGCAAGCTGCCCATGCCACAAGCGCTCATGCAACCCCATACCATCAGTGATGCAGGCTTCTGAACGGAGCGTTGATAACAACTTGGGCTATCCTTGTCCTCTCTGGTCCGGATGACATGGCGTCCCAGTGTTCCATAAAGAACTTCAAATCGTGACTCATCTGACCACAGAACAGTCTTCCATTTTGCCACACTCCATTTTAAATGACCCTGGCCCAGTGCAAACGTCTGAGCTTGTGGAGCTTGCTTAGAAATTTTTCATTCAACCTTTATTTAGGCAGGTTAATCCCATTGAGGACTCATTTTCAAGATAGACCTGGCTACAAAGAATGATGACAACAGCCACAGTAGATTTTCCTTAGATAATCAACAATAGACAATCATAAGAGAGGCATACAGTTTTTTTTAACACGTTAAAACAAAGATGTCAAAGTAGCAAAATGGCTTCCTCTTTGCACTGTAGAGTTTCAGCTGCAACGGCGGATGGCACAGTGGATTGTGTTCACTGACAATGCTTTCTGGGAGTATTCCTGAGCCCAATCTGTTATTTCCTTGACAGTGGCATTCCTGTTTGAGGTGCAGACGTTTAAGGGCCCGGAGATCCCTTACGCACAGTGATTGTTCCAGATTCTCTAAATCTTTTGATGATGTTATGCACGGTTGATGATGATAACTTAAAAGTCTTTATGCTGGGTAACACCATTCTGGTATTGCTGCACTATCTTTCTGCCCAACAATGGTGGAATTGGTGATCCTCTTACCATCTTGGCTTCTGAGAGACACTGACTTCTTCTTCTTGATGAGTTTAATGGCAGTTGGCAAAAAACTGTAGGTGTGCATTACTGCCACCACTGGTAGTGGTTCTTCATGGGATAATTCTATGTGTATGCATGATTAAACTATGTGTTTCAAATTATATTAACCAACTTTGTTTTCTTAAAATATCTAATTATAATTTGTATATGTTTGCTCTCTAAGTTATGTTATCTATTATATTAAACTTTTCTTTTATCTTTTCAAATTCTCTCTTCATATATTTACGTTCCTGTTCATATTTTTGACATTCCTGTATAACATGTTGTAATGTTTCAGCTTGTCTGCTGTGCTCACATTTTCCAGTGTTGTGCGTCTTTATTTGAAATAATGAATAATTAAGTCCCGTGTGTCCAAATCTTAGTCTTGTTCTTTCCTCCTTTCTGCTCCTTCTTCCAGTTCTCGTTTCTCCTGTCTTTTTGATCATATAAAACCATCTGCCTTTTCTTTCTTCATCCCATCTTTTCTGCCATTCTTTCTTCAGTTTTTGTTCGATGATACTTTTTGCCTACTTGTTTTTACTGTGAAGTTGAGCTGATTTTGAGTTGCCTTCTTTTCCATCTTATCTGCTGATCGTTTCCTTTTATCCCAATGTGTGACGGTACCCATAAAAATGTTATTGTTAATCCCATCTTTTGTGTTCTGAATAATGTGTGGAGTATTTCTAGTGTAGGGGTACAGATACTGGTCAGATTTACTGAACCGTACCGTCCACCAGAATGTAAGAATGTAGATAGACCTGTTACCAACTTACTTAATTATTCATGTGTTCTCTCTTTTTTGGATTAAACAGTAAATTTTGTGACAAAATGAGTGATGTAATGTGACAATGAAACGTTAATTATAGTTGACCCATCAGGGCCATTTATTTAACAAATCATAAAATTACATCATAACATGTACATTAATTGATTGATCAGATTTTCCTATAATTTAAACGTCAGCACAAATGAAATTGGGAACAACAAGAGTAAAGTAATGAGATGACATATTACATCTGAAGGCTCTTCTTTAGCTTAATGTTACTGGCAAGAATAGTTTAAGAGAAATAGGAGGAAGGAGGGGAAGTCGTTATGACTTGGTAAATGGAGTTTATTTATATTGAGCTTTCTAGCCCCCTATGAGGGGCCCCAAAGTGCTTTACAATACCAACCATCCACCCATTCATACACACATTCATACACCGGTAGGGGCAGACTGGCATGCAAGGCGCCATCCAGTCCTACCGGGAGTAACTCGGGGTTAAGTGTCTTGCCCAGGGACACAACGACACATGGTGAATGAATGAGTTCAACCAGGAATGACACACTCTTCGTGCAATATCAGCTAAACCCAGGTCCACAACACAATCAGTGACTCGTTACTTTATGACGGTCAGTCAAGAAGGGGTCTTTCCTTGACATCCGAGGAGGTCAGTCCGTTGACCTTCAGCGTCTCTTGAATGTCCGCCTCATTGATTAAAGTAGCGAGCATTTCCGGTTTTGGTTTCCAAAATAAAACATTCCTCCAAAAGGATTTTTCATTAAGAAACTTGGAGCTTTTTAGCTCGAATCGGATTTACAGCAGACGTGCCATAAATCCTCAGCTGGTGAGACTAGGTCTTTGGCTCGTGACCAGACGTCCATCAGCAAAGGAAAAAGTCATTACATCTCAACTTCTTCCAGCAGAACTGAACTGTTCGAGGAAGTGAAGTCTTTATGAAGGGAGCTTGACATCAGAACATTCACTCCCTCCGATTGGCTTGTCAACCAAGAAGTAAGAGTGGTTTAGTGGAAGGTCAAAGAGTTTATTATAGGTCAGAAGAGAAGGTTGTGTGGAAAGTTGTTTAGATCTGAAGGGAAGAGAAACAGATTAGAGTGGAACCAGTTTTATGATTAAAACTGATTAACAGTCTATACTTTCACACAAATACTGAAAGATCATTTGACCTGTCATTTGGAATAAACAGACGTCATTTAATTATCAACAAATTGAAAATAATGATGATACTTCAAAACAGAAGGTTATTCCTTTTGACTATTTGAATTAGAACAAAATTAAAGAGTCTCTTGGTGATTTAATTTGTGTCTTTGATTCAAATTAACGAAATAAACTGTGTTTACTGTTTTCTTCTTGAAGGTTTCAAGAACAGTGTCTCACTGAGCAGTTTCAGAGAAACAGGTGTACCACAGAGAGATCAAGGTGTTCCACTACACTAGTAATATGTCTGGTCTACTGTCTGAATGATTGTGTTTTAAACTTAATAATGTTGAACTTGAATCTGAACAGATTATTGTTTTTAATGGTTTTACCTCCTCCACCCACTGCACTGCCAATAAAACTGCTAACATCTCTCCGGTGTATACTGACAAGTCGTTGGTGATTCGTTTTCCTATTTTTATTTTAAATTCCGGTATTATAAAAGCTATTCCTATTTTTCCATTTAGTTTTGATGCATCTGTACAAATTTGAATGTACTGATAACTGTTTATGTAGGTCTGTGCTGTATGTGAATCTATAATGTAGGTCCTGTCCTTTTTCTTTTCCATTAGTGTCATGTCTACTGTTACTGTTGGTAAAGCAGGGTGGTGGTAAAACTGATAGTGGTAGATGTTGACTTATTTCTAGACTGTGTAATTGAACTTCTTCTACCTGGATTATTGAGCATGAACTTTCTTGAACTTCTTCTATTTTCTTTTTTATGATCCATCCAAAACTTTTTGTTTGTTTTTTCCCAGCATGGGTTTAGTTTGTCAAGTGTTGGATGATCCGGGTTATTGCTTTGCAAGTTAATCCAGTAATTTATTGCTAATTGTGTTCTTCTTAGTTCCAGTGGCATTTCACCCATTTCTATTTCTAGTGCTGTTGTTGGTGTGGTTTTGAACGCTCCTGTACAAATTCTTAAAGCCTGATGTTGTATTGTGTCTAATTTTTCCAGATGAGTTTTTGCTGCTGATCTGTAAATTATGCTTCCATAGTCAATGTTTGATCTGATTAATCCGGTGTATATTTGTTTTAAAGCTCATCTATCTGCTTTCCAGTCACTGCCAGCCAAACATCTCATAATGTTTAATATTTTCTCACATTTATCTATAATTTTCTGTATATGTATTTTCCATATTATGTTTTCATCAAACCATATAAAGCTTTACACTTTTTACTTGTTCTAATTCTTGATTATATAATTGTAATTTTATTTCCTCTTATTTTTTTCTGTGTAAACACCATAACGTTAGTTTTTTCTACTGAGAACTTAAATCCCCAATGAAATGCCCATTTTCTATTCCCATTATCAAGGCTTGTACTTTCTTTACAACAAATTCAGTATTTCTCCCTCTTTTCCATATGGCTCCATCGTCCGCAAACGTTGGTTACGTGTTGTAACCCCAGATTCTATGAGTGTAAGCGTAGCCCTTTAAAAGCTACGTTAATTGGGTTTATCCCTCGCTTCGCGCCATAACACTGAAGACTTTTAGTCCATGTCCACCTGTTGTGGGCCCCGCCCGGTCCGTATAATAACGTCCATGGACCGTGGCTCTGCTCCCAAGGCAATTATTTTTCTTCTGCCATTGAGAACCAGTGAGGCCCTAGTTTTAAAGGGCTACGCTTACACTCATAGAATCTGGGGTTACAACATGTAACCAACGTTCTATTTCATGTAAGCTCCGCCCTTTAAAAGCTACACTAATTGGGTTTAAAGGCGGAGCAGGATATGGTCCATGCCTCACTGGGTCTGACTGAGAACCATAACACACTCTGGCAACCACCAACACCTCAATAAGCATAATGATGCACCATCAATTGAAGCAGAAGGTGCATATAAATAACAGGTGTGCAAACCTCAGTACCTGATGTTAACTGAATAAATGTCTATTCATAACAGGTGAAGAGGTATTTCCAAGAAGGAATAATCCTGATTGAAGGAATATTTGGATCGAAACAACAGCCGTCAATTAAGGCAGAGACAAGACTGTATCGTTTCATCAATAATGATTATTGATGTTCCTCCCAGAGGTGGGACCAAGTCACTGTGTTGCAAGTCAAGTCAAGTCTCAAGTCAAGACGGTCCAAGTCAAGTCAAGTCTCAAGTCAACGACGGTCCAAGTCAAGTCAAGTCTCAAGTCAACGACGGTCCAAGTCAAGTCAAGTCTCAAGTCAGGAACTTTTAATTTCAAGTCATTTCGAGTCGTTCTCTCCCCCCCTTTTTTTTAACATTTGCAATTACTGTATACATAAAATGTAAATAATAGACCATTTGTTCTTTTTAAAATCTGTATTTATCTCAAATGATAGAACATGTGCAGCAGAACACAACGTATAAAAAACATACCCAACTCCCCCAAAATGAGCAGCAGAACAGAACCCAGAGAGAGTAGTCCATTCATTTCTGACTGAGAAAAGTATAAAAGTTATATACATATAAAAAAAGTCATAGCATGTCTTTGCTGAATAAACAATGTATTTCAAACTGAATTACAGTATTTTCTGATGTATAGGTCGCACCTACGTTTAGCTCTGCTGCAATTGTCTACCACAGGAGCGCACAGCAAGGCTTTTAAGAAGATTAACACTTAAAAACAATTATTTGTTTGATAAAAATTATAGCACATATATGTCTGAGCTGAACTTTTCCTTAATAAATGAACGTAATTGTGAAATGAGCTGGATTTTAAAATTTGTTTCGCCAAAAGTGATAACAAGCCATATGTAGGTCGCATCGGTGTATAGGTCGCAGGCCTTGAAAAAAACATAAAAAGGTGCGACCTATACACCGGAAAATACGGTAGGTACACAGCACAATGCATGCACCAGTAGTTAGATTGCAACAAAAGTATATATATGATCAGAGATGATGAATCTCTAAATATATAATCATGCCTATATGTACATGCCTATGTAATGACTTAGCTGTAGTGCTGACAGGTCTGGACATCCTTCTTCTGTCTCTTGCAGTAAGCAGCAAACAGTCCTCCATCTTCACAGTCCTTTTGATATTTATCACCAGGAGTCACGTGTTGCGCTGACTTTGCAAGCTCTGCAGCATTTTCCAGGATCAGCTCTGACAAAACATCAAATTAAAAGCGGCAAAAGAGCCCTTATTATAATTTTAGACAGTAAATAAATAAAAACACAGAAAATGTACACCAAATACAGTCGTTACCTTTAAAGGTGCTATGTGTAACTTTCTGTAGAGTGCAGAACTTAGAAAAATTTTCAACAGGCAAAGCATTCTGATCCCTCCCCCTCAGAGCCATATATGGCTCTGAGGGGGAGGCTCTGCTGAGATTCAAATTCAAGCTCTGTTTTTATTGGCTGATTCAAATTCAAGCTCTGTTTTTAATTGGCTGGTTACAAACTCTGTTTTTATTGGCTGTCATTGTCCTGGTCACTCTGTGTTTTTAGTGTTTTTATAAATGCTGATAGAGAAGCAAGGGGACTATAGTTTTTTTCAGAGATTACTTTGTCTAACATCAGTTTGTCAGTAGATAGTGACAGAGTGAAGAAATATGTTAAAAATATATTGTTTGAAAAGTTACAGACTACATTACAATCTTACATACCCCAGCTTTAACTTGTTGTGTCACCTCCGTCTTTGTGTCTTCACTTCCCAACACATGGTGTTCCACGCATAACATAACCAAAGATCAAATCACGTAGTAAGGCATTGGTGATGGCTTTCTGCTGTGGATGAGTCATACTGTACTGCCCAGCACGAGTGTCCAGAAATTGTGATATGGAAGGCTGTAGAGGTTCATTTATCCTCTTGTTCATCTATTCTTCAAATCTGTCAGAAGTAAACAAATGTCAGAAAATAAATTACAGCCATTCATGAATTACATTTGACTTAAGTTACTCTTACTATTCATAAATAAACATCAACACTAAAACAATCATAGTTTTCAAAAAATTAAATAAGTATATAAGAAGTGTATCACAAGTAAAATCAGGAAGGTCTGGTGAATTTATTTTTCTGCTTTTATTTCTAAGTACCGTATGTTAGTTTCAGTCCTCCGTAAATATAGGCCAGATATTCTAAACACAAAATTAAATTGCGACAGTCACTGTATTTGGTCTGTTTTAAAAAAATAAACCACATGCAAAACTCAAAAACATTGCAAATAAAGTGGAGTGGTTTTGAATTTGGATGTGATGGTATAATAAATATTTGTCTGGCCAAGTGGGGTTAAATCTACAGCCAATTTCACATATCAGTATTGATAAAAACATGTTGTTGGGTTCTGTGCAACATGCGACCGTCACGCCGCCATTTGAAAAGTTATAACAGACAAAACAGTTCACTATCCACCGGCTTCCTGAGCTAACATGTAGCCCGGAGTACACATGCTAACACGAAGTTAGCTGTTAGCTAAAGTCAACTATCTCAGTGGCGGCTCTTAAATGGGGGGTTCCGCAGGGGTCCATCCTGGGTCCTCTCTTGTTCTCCTTATACCTGCTGCCACTCGGTGCTATCTTCCGGAAACACAATATACCTTTCCACTTCTACGCTGATGACTGTCAAATCTACTTCCCCCTAAGACAAAATGGTACAGGCTCTATTCAACCTCTGCTCGACTGCCTGGCTGACATCAGGGACTGGATGGCTTTAAATTTCTTAAGCTTCAATGATAAGAAGTCTGAAGCCATATTGTTCCTTCCCAATGACACAACCTCAAACCACTGCATTGACCTGTCTGCTCTACCCCTGTCCGAAAAACAAAAAGTCAAAAATCTGGGAGTGATAATGGATCCTTCCATGAAACTCAACAGTCATGTAAACATGATCGTCAAATCCTGTTTTTTCCAGCTGAGGCGTCTGTCTAAGCTGAAGCCCATATTATCCAAAAAGCACCTGGAGACAGTGATTCACGCATTCATTACATCTAGGCTTGATTACTGCAATTCACTTCTGTTTGGCGTCAGTCAAGCCACCATTGCACGATTACAACTGGTTCAGAACGCAGCTGCCCGATTTTTAACCAGCACACGCAAAAGAGAGCACATTACACCAGTCTTGGCCTCCCTTCACTGGCTACCGGTTCATCTTCGAATCCAATTCAAAATTCTCATGTATGTCTACAAATCGCTGAACAGTCTCGCCCCCGCCTATCTCTCAGATCTGATACACCCATATGTCCCTCCACGTGCTTTGAGGTCAGAGGATCAGGTGCTCTTGATAGTTCCAGAAACTCGCCTTAAGCGCAGGGGTGACAGGGCGTTCTCTGTAGCAGGCCCAAGACTCTGGAACGAGTTACCGCTGCTCATCAAACAGGCCCCCTCCCTCTCGGTTTTCAAATCCCGGTTAAAAACTCACTACTACTCCATTGCTTTCAATGCCAGCTGATTTGTACTGGATCGTTTGATTTATGATCTGCAATGTTTTTATGTTTTTCGTGTTGTACTTCATTGTATGTGTTGCCTGTTGCGTGTTTGTTTGTCCAGCACTTTGGTGTGGACTTGTTCCTGTTTAAAGTGCTTTATAAATAAAATGGTATGGTAAATGGTATGGTATCTCACAACAAAATAAAAGTGCTACTTACCGCTCTTTGTGAATGCTCATAACTTGTGTACCCAAAAGAAACTACTTGTGGAAGCATATTGGTCCCTCAGCTGTAGCTTGCGTTGTTTTTTTTTCAAAGCCACGCACATACACATACATACGGAGTGTGGGGTGCCCGGTCTGCGCCTGACTGTTAATGCGCCTGACTGTTAATACGGAATGAGTGAAAATAATTAATGCGGCCACTTTATAACGTGTTTTAAAATTTTGACTTGACTAAAATATCAAGTCTTTTCAAGTAAAAAGCTTCAAGTCAAGTCAAGTCCCAAGTCAATGGCGTGCAAGTCTAATTCAAGTCCGAGTCTTTCAGCATTTTTTCAAGTCAAGTCTCAAGTCGTGATTTTAATGACTCGAGTCTGACTCGAGTCCAAGTCACGTGACTCGAGTCCCCACCTCTGGTTCCTCCTTCTTATCTGATTTATTTTAGTCATTGTTTGGTTGAAAGAGCAATCACTCTGCCACTACACTGAGAACAGAATGCGTCAGTGAGGGGCTGGAGACATCTCATAATAAAAAAAATGGATGAAGGGAGTTAGTGATGACCATGAGGCCGCAGGACAGATGTCCTACACAGAGACTCCCTTGTGTAGCGTTGTAAAAGCTGAAAATCCCTCTGGTAGAGTAAGCTCTGATTCCTTCAGGATGCTGAAGGCCAGGAGAGCTGTAGACATGAAAGATGGCTTCACATAACCAATATGACAAACGTTGAAAAAGTCAAAGGTTGACCCTGAGATTGTTCTCTGAAGTGCACAATTAAACTATCAGATTTACACACTGCAGCAGTCCGTGCCACATAACACTTGAATGCTTGCACTGGGCATAGCCGGTGCAGATGTTTCTCCTCTGCACTTGTGAGGAGGAGGACGGAACCCGTCCAGCGTAAGATTCTGGACCTGAATGAGCTCGACATGTTTTTAAGGATAAAAACAGGATTCGGCCTAAGTTCAGCTGAACTTCCATCTCCTCGAAATCTTGGAAAGGAAGGAGAGACGGACAAGCCTGACAAATCACTTAGCCTTTAAGCTGATGTTAAAGCTAACAACAAAGCAGATTTAAAGGACAAATACTTTAAGGTATCTGTTCAAATGGCTCAAATGAATCTTTGGTTAATGAACTCAGTACAGTAACTAAGTCCCATAGCGGAGCCATCTGTTTTCCTAGACATCATCCCTGAGAAGCAGCCCATTTGGTGCGTACACAGCCATGGTGGACTTGCGCTAGCACCCTGGGTGGTGCATACAACGTCCTTAGAAACCCAAGCTTTTTTAAGCGTTCACGTTTAGCACCCAGGCCAGCAGGTGTTGACCTATTACAGGGAAGCCCTTGATGCACCCCCGCCTGTAGGAGAGCATCGTCACTTCCAAGGCAGCCTCCACAATCGATCCATCAGCTGTTGCAGCACCGGAGAAACCACGGTGTGTTCGCGCTCTCTGGAGCGATCAGAATCATTGGTAATTTTTCTCCCTCCCCCTCTCCAGCAGAGCTGGCAGCGGAGGGACTGCGGTGAAGGCATAAATCAGCGTTTTGGGCCATAGTTTGTGCGCAAACGCGTTCACTCCCAATGGGGAATTGTCCTGAGGGTTTGAAGGAGGAGAACAGAGGACACTAAGAATTCTCTCGAGTGGCCATTAAATCCACTCCCGCTCTTCCTGACATAATATCTGCTCCTTGTTTAGCACGCCGGGAATATAAATCGCCCATAGCGATTTCAAGTGTGTGCGTGCCCAGCAGAGCAATTCTCTGGCTGTGTTCAGCGGCTGGGCTGATCGTACGCCGCCCTGTCGATTTATGCGTGAGAACCAACACATGATTGTCCAGGATCAGGTGGACAAAATGTCCAAGAACTTTGTGGACTGTCAGGAGCTCCAGAACATCTATGTGAGGAGACGTGCCAGACGGTCACGTCCCTCCCAACTGACTGTGACCGGTAGGTCCCTTCCCCTCATCCAGAACGGAACGCGTCTGTGAATACAGACGTGAATAACGTCAATTGCCCAGGGGAACCCCTTCAGATAAAAATATGGGATTCCCCCAGTAGGTCAGGTCCACCCTCACAGACAGTGGAACAGCGACTGTGGTGTTGATGAATAATAAAAGTTAAACACTAGTGATCTTGAACGTTACTCACTGGAGGATGTGATGTGTTTATGCAGCCCGCGGGAATGACGCATGTGTCATAATCCTAACGAGACTACCGTGTGATCTGTAGCCATTATTCCCAATAATTTCATATTGTTAATGCTGACACTGTCCTGTGGGGCTGAACGCACTGACGCAGTAACATTGTGGTGGACCACTAGGGGGCTCTACTCACACCCAGTGGACCGAAGGCATTACAGGATGTTTTATTGTGAAAGGTCCAGAGGACCGGATGTTGTATTGGATATATAAGGCGGTGTTGGGTGCTTCCCGCCAGTTTAGTAGGAGTTGATTAAAAGTGAAGTTCTGCAGCCTGTCTCCTGTGTCGTCTCTTCACCACCTCCTACACTGGTGACCCTCGTGAACTGAATATGTCGACATCTGACGCTTCAGCCAGCTCTCTACTGCTGTCCACTGCTGTGGAACCTACACAGGCGGCCCCGCTCGCTTTTTCGGTGGCCGTTAAAATCCCGGACTTCTGGCTGCACGCGCCTCAGTCGTGGTTCGCACACATCGAATCACAGTTTGCTCTTCGCGGGATTTCTGTTGACGACACCAAATACCACCATGTGGTCGCTTCGCTGGATCCGCTGACAACCCAGCGGGTAATGAGCCTGCTACAAGACCCTCCTGCACAAGGAAAGTACGAAGCCCTCAAGAAGCTTCTTCTGCGGCGCTACTCACTTTCAGAGGCGGAGCGCGCTGAGAAACTATTTTCCCTCTCCGGTTTGGGCGACGGCACAGCTCTCGAGCTCGTGGAGAGCATGTTGTCCTTGCGGGGATCAGACGACTGCGAGTTCCTCTTCCGCCACCTCGTCCTCCGCCAGCTTCCAGCTCCTGTGCGAACCGCCCTGGCCAACTCCCCGTTTCTGCAGGAGAAGGATTACCGCTCGCTGGCCGAAGAAGCCGACCGCATCATTCTAACCGCGAGGACCTTCGCGGTACAGGCGGCGGTCCCTGGATCTCCAGCAGCGCCCGAGTTTCAAGCAACGCACACAGCGCCGGACGAGCCAGCGGTGGTAGCAGGAGTCGCTAGCCGCAGGCGGGCAGGTCCCGCTCTTTGTTTCTACCACGTGCGCTTTGGCGCCAAAGCACGACGGTGCGTCCCGCCGTGCAGCTTCAAGCCGCAGGGAAACGAGACCGCCAACGCCCGCTAGCAGTCGCGGCCGTTGGCGAGAAGGAAAGGCTGCTTTTCATCGAGGACTCGAGGTCGGGGAGGCGGTTCCTGGTGGACTCGGGTTCGCAGAAGAGCCTCGTCCCCCCGACTGGCTCCGACAGGTTGGCTGAAGGCTGCGGGCCGCAGCTAACCGCGGCGAATGGCTCTCCCATCAAGACGTTTGGCGAAAGGTTGGTGACTGTGCGTTTCCATGAACGGGACTTCCAGTGGAACTTTGTGGTAGCTGCTAGCTCGGTCCCTATTTTAGGGGCTGATTTTCTTTGTGCTCACGGGCTCCTTGTTGATTTAGCTAACAGACGTTTGATCGACGCTGTGTCTTTTTCGTCACTGCCTTGTGAGACGCGAGGAGCTGGGCCTTTAATGCATGCTAACTTTTTAGCTTCGGGTAATGTGTTTCAGCGTTTATTGTCTGAATTCCCCTCGCTGACTGTTCCTGATTTTGCAAACACAAACACACAACATGGGGTCGAACATTATATTCCCACAACGGGCCCCCCGGTGTTCGCACGTGCACGCCGCCTCGATGCTACTAAGCTAGCAATCGCACAGGAAGAGTTTGCTAACATGGAGCGTTTAGGCATCGTGCAACGCTCAAACAGTCCGTGGGCCTCCCCCCTCCACATGGTGCCCAAGGCAGATGGCAAATGGCGTCCATGTGGGGATTTCCGCCGCCTTAATAACATCACAGAGAACGATCGTTATCCCATCCCCCACATCCAGGATTTTTCAGTGCACCTGGCTGGGACCTCCATTTTTTCTAAAGTAGATTTAGTACGGGGGTACCACCAGGTTCCTGTGCATGTGGAGGATGTCCCTAAGACCGCTGTTATCACGCCTTTCGGCCTTTTTGAGTTTTTGCGCATGCCTTTTGGTCTTAAAGGTGCAGCACAAACATTTCAGCGGTTGATGGATTCAGTCCTAAGGGGTCTGTCCTTCGTATTTGTGTACTTGGACGACATCCTGGTGGCTAGCAGCTCGGCTGAGCAGCACTTGTCCCACCTCCGTGAGGTTTTTCAGCGCCTGGCAGCACATGGCCTGATTGTAAACACAGCGAAATGCCAGTTTGGGCTGCCAGTCATTGACTTTTTGGGCCACCGCATTTCCGCAAGTGGCGCCGTCCCGTTACCAAACAAAGTGCAGGCGGTGTCAGATTTCCCACAGCCCCAGTCTGTTAAAGCGCTACAAGAGTTTTTGGGAATGGTTAACTTCTATAACCGTTTCCTCCCCAGGGCAGCACAACTGCTGCGTCCGCTCTATGGAGCGCTGAAAAAGAAAAAGCCCAACGACAGTGTTGACTGGACACCAGAACGCCTACAGGCATTTGGTGATGCTAAAGCTGCACTGGCCACTGCTGCCCTTTTGGCCCATCCATCCCCAGCGGCGCAAATAGCTTTAACAACCGACGCATCTGATGTTGCGGTGGGGGCTGTGTTAGAACAGCAGGTTTCCGGGGTTTGGCAGCCGCTTGCATTTTTCAGCCGTACGCTGCGGGACAACGAGCTGAAATACAGTGTTTTTGACAGAGAGTTGCTGGCGCTTTACCTGGCCACACGCCATTTCAGGTTTTTCCTGGAAGGCCGCCAGTTCACTGCATACGTTGACCACAAACCCCTGGTGTTTGCTATGTCGAAAATTTCTGACCCCTGGGGCCTCATGTATCAACCGTGCGTGCGCACAAAAACATTGCGCACGTCACTTTCCACGCAAAACCCCGTATGTATCAAAACTGAAATGAACGTGAATATCTGCGCATCCACGTACATTTCCACGCCAGCTCCCCTGCTTGCGTACGCACGTTTCTGTGGTTCTTGTTCCTTTGGCGACACTTACAGGTGCTTCTGAGAAACTGAAGCCCCACAGTCTGTGGTTGACTTTAAGAGCGGCTTGAAGACCTTTCTTTTTAACCGAGCATACTCTTCCTCCTCATGATTCTACTTTTGATCTTAGTTGATACTGTTGTTGATTTTAACTGTTTTATTATTTGTTTTATCGACATTTAATTCTGTTGCACTTTGTAGCACTTTGAGATTTCCATTAATGAAAGGTGCGTTATAAATTGAATTCATTATTATTATTATTATTATTATTATTATTATTATTATTATTATTATTACTATTAACTGTTCATGATGTGAAAATGATTAATATTCCCACCAAACACACGATTAACAAGTACATCCACATGGACGCGCAAAGTTGTGCAAAAAATAAATGTAACAGGAACGGATACATTCAGCCTTACTGGAGGATATAGATAGTGTAACACGCAGAGCATTTATTTATAAACAGATATAATTCTCTGATCTAGGATATGGCTTATCAGCCGTTTTCAGAAATAATCATTTTTCAGTTTGGCACTGCATGCGCACTGGCGCAACACAGGGGCCGCGCATCACGCGTGCACGTGCAGAAACTGGGGTTCCACAGGAGCTTAGAGGGAGCTGGCAGGTCGATCAGGGCTGTGCCAGTCCAGTCCACACAAAGCCGATTCATGTCCAATGGAATGGTCTCATCCATATGATCCCAAAGGCTGAGTTATGGTCGCGCTTTGAGCGCGCGTGCACCCTCGCCGGTGTTACACGGCAGTGGAGGTGTGTCATTATCTGTGTTTATTGTAGATGTCTCCAAAATGACACGTGAAAGTACACCATTTATAACTTGTATGGGAGTACTGTAAAAGCTTCACAGACAGACAGATTGCGCACAAGGCTGCAGCGCGCGCTTTGGAGACTCCAACATCACGTCATGTCATGAAAAGTCTCCACTGAGACGCAGAGACTCGTTTCTTCATATCATCTATTAAATAAACGAAGATCTATGTTCTAGCAAACATCCAAGTAAGTTCCTCTGTGTTTACAGTAATTATGGTAATTAACTCGTGCGCAAAGTTAATATTTTCACTCAGAATGAATGAATGAGCCGGTGGCGCACCTGACAGCAGCGTGCGCGCACACGAATACCGGCACACAATCACTCGTTCTTTGCGTGATGAACACAGTTTATTACTATTCTTACTTAGGATGTTTGTCCTCACTCATATTATATTAAATCCATTGTTTTCCTGAATCTAGAAATGATTTCTGATCGCGCAGGGATCAAACAAACATGTCCTTCACACATGCAGGAAGTAATTTGCATCTGTTTAACATATGTAAATGAAGGCGTGTCAGGGGAGGTGTCTCACGTGCGCTCAGTTCCACGTTCATTGTGATGTACAAAAGGAATGTGCGTGGATACCGGTGTACGCACAGCTTGATAAATCTGGATTTTTTTGTGCGTAGACACTTTTCTGGATTTGACCGTACGTCACTTTTCAGTAAGAAATCCACGCAAGTCTTTGATACATGAGGCCCCTGGTCTGCTCGCCAGCAACGCCACCTCGCAGCGGTGTCTGAATTCACTACAGACATTCAGCATGTGGCTGGAAAATCCAACGTGGTGGCCGACTGTCTCTCCCGGGTGCTGATCTCTCCCGTGTACGTTGGCATCGATTTTTCTGCTATGGCTGCGGACCAACGTAGCGACGCAGAAATACTCGAGCTCCAGTCCGGCCCCACAGGCCTCGAGTTGGAGGAAAGGCAGGTGAATGACGGAGGTCCTCTCCTGCTCTGTGACGTATCTACAGGCAGGCCCCGCCCCCTGGTTCCAGTTTCATGGCGACGCCGCGTTTTTGACTCCTTACATTCCCTTTCTCACCCAGGTGTTAGAGCCTCTGTGAAACTGGTCAGCTCAAAGTTTGTTTGGCCCGGTCTGCGTAAAGCAGTTAAGGAGTGGGCAGCAGCGTGTGTTCCATGCCAGCGTGCTAAGGTTAACAGGCACACCAAAGCACCTTTGGAACCTTTCTCCATCCCAAGTCGGCGGTTTGATCATGTGCACGTAGACCTAGTAGGCCCTCTGCCTCCATCACAGGGTTTTACTCATCTGCTGACTATGATAGACCGGACCACCAGGTGGCCAGAGGTGGTTCCTCTGACATCCACAACATCTGCAGTGGTGGCCCGGGCTTTTTTGTCTACCTGGGTTGCGCGTTTCGGCCCCCCTTCAGACATTACATCGGACAGGGGCCCGCAGTTTGTTTCTGAGCTTTGGTCTACCATGGCCAAGGGTCTGGGGACTAACGTTCACAGGACCACCGCTTACAACCCCCAAGCTAATGGTTTGTGTGAACGGTTTCACAGGTCATTGAAAGCTGCACTTCGTGCTGCATTGACCGGTGACAACTGGATTGACCGTCTTCCCTGGGTTTTGTTGGGGTTGCGTACCGCAACCAAAGAGGACCTGAGCTCTTCCCCGGCTGAACTGGTTTTCGGTCAGCCTGTGCGCGTCCCCGGTGAGTTTTTACCTGAGGTACCCTCACCACAGTTCGCTCCACCGTTGCTCCATCTTTCACCTCAGGAGGCCCCTTTTCGTGTCCCCGGTCCGGTACACCATTGTTTACCGCAGTCATTTGTCCCTAAGAGTCTGGAGTCCTCTAAATTTGTTTTTGTCAAACACAATGCACACAGGACACCACTACAGCCTTTGTATGATGGACCGTTTCGAGTTCTTCAACCAGGTCCGAAACATTTCCTTTTGGATTTAGGGGGTCGTACTGAGACTGTCTGTATTGATAGGCTTAAACCAGCTCATGTTATGTCAGATGATCAGGTTGTTACGGCCCAAGCTCCTCGCAGGGGCAGACCTCCATCCACATTGTTAACGGACGGCGGTCCTTCTTCCGGAAACTCTCAACGTCCATTGGAGCCCGAATCTTCTGCAGACCCTCCTCGTAGCCCTCCACTTCATCAGACTGGTTCTGCAGGGCCCAGGTTCAGCCGTTCTGGTCGTTTGATCAAACCTAAAATGCGGGACTAGTGATGGACCTTACTGGGTGTTCTGGGGGGGCGTGTGTGGTGGACCACTAGGGGGCTCTACTCACACCCAGTGGACCGAAGGCATTACAGGATGTTTTATTGTGAAAGGTCCAGAGGACCGGATGTTGTATTGGATATATAAGGCGGTGTTGGGTGCTTCCCGCCAGTTTAGTAGGAGTTGATTAAAAGTGAAGATCTGCAGCCTGCCTCCTGTGTCGTCGCTTCACCACCTCCTACAACATCAGGGATTCTTTCCTCTGGTCCGATAAGACGGCCGATCATGCTCGTTGACCATAAGTTCACCCCCAGAGATTTGACCTGCTAGGATAGAGTCACAGAGCTCATCTCTCAGTGTATGGTGAAACCCAGATGAAACAATGTTTCACCAGAACAGCTGTTTGTGTCTCTGCTTCCACCCTGGAACGGGGTAAGAGCAGAAGATCGTCCAGCTAAAAAGGTATTCTCATGCCCTCTGTTCGCCGTGAGAAGGTGCGGGAGGGCGAGCACGTAACCCAGGCAGTTGAGCTGGTAACAAACCCCTGAAATGCAAACCTGTTTCCCTGTTATTATTGGGATGTGCAAAACGCGTGTCCTCAAATTGATCGACACAAATCACTCCCCCTGTGTCACATATTCGAGAGCATGTTTTATCGTGGCATATGGAAGGGGCGACTCGTGATGCATTTGTTGAAAATTGACAATTCTTTGGAACCAGGAAATACCTGGAATAAAGGCCAGCATGCTCCTCTCCTGAGGGGACCTTGGAGATGACGTCTTCACTAAAAGCTCCTTCAGTTCTGATAGGAGGGCTATGCCTGCTCTGTAAGCTTTGTTTCTAACACCCATTGAATTTTGGTGGCGCTCTTGACAGCTGTCGGGTGTAAACCCTGCAAATCAATTAATATAACCATCTGTTCAGCGAGCAGGCTTCCAGCCATTAACCGTGTTTCCATCTATTTTCATTTCGAATTTTGAGCTAATTTTTGAAATCTCGCAAATATGTAAATACAAATTAATGCGAAGCAGAAGTGTTTCCATCAACTGGCTTGAATCGCATCTACCGGGCCACGCACAGCGTCATTACGTCAGACGTCAGCGTCATTACGTCAGACGTCAGCGTTACGCATGTCTACAGTAAACAGGAAGTAGCGGTTGAAAACAGAACCCGGCCACACATCTCGTCAAAATGGAGAGAATATTTCAGGTATGTGTTGCTATCGGGCAAGTTGTATTTATTCTGTCATGCCAACTAGTTTTAGCGATGTTACATGTTGTCCGGAGCGGAAACAGCTGATCAGTCACGTGACGTGAATGTTCGCTACGGCAGAACTGAGTCGGCAAATCTGTTTCCATCTGTCGTTTTGCGCATCTGCTCATTTTCGAAGATCCCAAAAACCACCTCAAGCGAGCGTATAAACTTTTTGGCGAATTTGAGGAAGTAAATTCGCATTTTGCCGTTTCCATTAAGCTTTTCTGCTGCGATACTTCAAAATGCGCATCTAGAAACCTTGATGGAAACACGGCTATTGTGACGGTGTGGCCAGAGTTTGGAGAAGCAGCGATAGTTAGCCACTCTGATCCCAAAACAGTAGGACATACTTTTGAAGTATTCCACACTTCTAATTTATTTAACTTCGTACGTGTAATGCTTCTCCACAGTACTAAGCATTATATTTTCATACATGAGGAAATAATATTAGTTTACCGCTCTGCCCCTCATCATCACTTGTATATCTTCTTCAACAACGTGGAATAATTTGTTCTACTTTTTGTATAAGTGTACAACAACGGAAAACAAAGGGAGTAGGCGCCCCCTTGTGGTGATACCTACTCATCTCTAGGAACCGAACGATATAACGACTGTTACAAATGCCCCCTTGGTAAATGAAGGCTGTTCTCAGCCGTACACGACCATAGACACCAGTACAGAATATATCAAAGCAATACATAGCCGTAAAACTGCAGTTACACATGGGGTAGGTATCAAATCGCACCTGTATACATAACCGTGGATAACCGTAACACACAGTCAGCTTAGGTTCCAAAATACAAACAAAATCAGTGTGGAACTCTTCTTTGTTTTATAAACACAACCTCCCACCCCACCCCCCAAAGAACGGTTAAGGGACTAACACATTTTTCTATGTAACTATGGGTGACAACAAATTACTGTCATCCTGAATCATCAGAATTTTTTTTGTTTTGTTTTGTTCGGTAACTACAAAAATTTCAACACATTTAACTGAAATTTACATGCATTCATT
>JBBPBX010019003.1:0-24996 GCA_038048925.1 Garcialebias charrua
AGTATGGTCACTGTCAAAGCTACGAGCTTAAGATCGCATGGCACTTTTAAATATTCAAGACTTTATGCAGAACTTTCCAACCAACTTTAGCAAACATTCTGAGCTTCCTCCACCGCCACACCTTGCCTCGGTGCCTACCTGTTTATGGCGTTCTCGCGTTCTCTCGCCGTGCTGCCCTCCAGGAGCCGTTGACGACGGCGCAGAAGGAGAAGCGGACTTCACGTCAAACTCCAGATTCGGGACTCTAACTCCCACTGCATTCTCAACCGGCTAACCATATATATGACGTGCGTTTGTCGTGTTTTCAATGTATCTCTCCCTTTTTTGATCCAAAGTGAACCAAACAACGAATTTGGGGCGAGATAAGAATCAAAGCCAACAGACGTCACAAACGTCAACGTCAAAAAAATCAACAGAATATATGCAAAAACGGTCATTTACATACTTCTTGTTAACTTTTTGAGTAGGTTAATTATACCCCGGTTGTTCCGGGACCGGACGCCAGCTGCACACGCCCACGTAGCCGGCTCGTTGGGACCCACATCCGGGGCTGCGTTCAGGAACACCTCCGTCCACTTCACCACGGATGTCAGGAAACGGTTAGGAACTCTGTTCGTTTGGCACTGATTAACATCAGATCACTAACTAACAAAACATTTATCATGAATGACTTTTTCTTCTCACACACACTGGATTTTCTTCTGTTAACAGAGACGTGGATAAAACCAGATGAAAATAGTGCTTTCTCAAAGCTCCTCCCTCCCGGCTGTTCCTTCCTCAACTCCCTCCATCTCACGGGTCGTGGTGGGGGCATTGCTTCAGTTTTTAGAGACAATTTCAAATGTAGACTTTTACCTACCAAAACATATTCTTCTTTTGAGTTACACTTGTTTGTGGCTGAGCTGACACAGCCTGTATTATTTGGAGTTGTCTATCATCCCCCTAAATATGATAAGGACTTTATTCAACAATCTGCTGAATTTTTAGTAGACTCCATCCCCAGATTTGATAATTTACTTTTCTGTGGAGATTTTAATATTCATGTCTGTTGCCCGTCCGATCAGTTAGCCTCTGATTTTATTAATCTTTTACCATCTGTTAACTTAATACAGTCTGTACGTGGGCCTACTCATCTTCTTGGACATACCTTAGACCTTATTATATCACATGGGCTATCCATCTCACTCTGTGAAACATCTGAAACTGCCATCTCAGATCATTTCCCCATCATGTTAGAGTTCTCAGCCCCCCTACCTGTCAGTAGGCCTGCTGTTGCAGGTCATTGGCGTCGTATTTTTACTCCTGAGAACACTGGACTGTTTACCACTGCTTTTATGGACTTTCAGATTTCAGATACAAGTGAACTTTTTCCAGAGGACTTTCTTCTCTTTCCAAACCACCTGCTCACCACATTTTAGACTCCATCGCTTCTCTTAGGTTTAAATTCACCAAACCGAGAGTTGAGCCGTGGTTAAATGATGCCTCGCGTACTCTCAAGAAAATATGTAGGAAAGCAGAATGACAATGGAAGAAAGACAAACTTTCTTCATCCTTAAAATTTTCGAGAGAATGCTCTAAAAATTACCAGAGATGTGTCAAAGAGGCGAAATGTCTATTTTTATCTGTTTCCAGATGACCCAACTGAGAATTACAGGTATTGGATTTGGTACCTGGATTATTGAGCATGAACGTTCTCGGCATAAAATTCTCAACTGTGTCAATATTAATAGTTTTAACTTTAAACAAGAACTTTAAAATTTACAGCATTGAAATTCATAGTTAATTAAATAAAACTTTTGGGTATAGTTATTGATGAGAAGCTGACATGGAAATCTCATGGAAATTACTTAAGAATAAAAATAACAAAATCAATTACATTATTGTATAAAGTAAAATAGTTTTTGAATGACAAAGTTTTGAATATATTGTATAATGTAATGATTGTTCCATATTTAATCTGTTGTATTGAAGTTTGGGGAAAAGCATGCAAAACTATTACAAATCCTAATTTTATTTTACTAAAAAGAGCTGTAAGAATTATTATTAGGAAGTGCTATGGTCACCCAACAAATATATTGCCATTGTCCTAGAGTGTTATTTAACACTATTAATTCTGTTATAAATCCATCTGTGCGTATTCTACCAGATGCCACAGCCACAAACTGTGAAAACTTTCTAAAATTCTTCCAGGATAAAGTGGCCTCAGTCAGACAGGTCACTGGTCCTGTTGCTCCTGACTACTCTGTTGTCTCTGTAGCTCCAGTTGTGTTTGAACACTTTCAACCAGTGTCTCTTGCCACTCTCACTGATGTTGTTCAACATTTAAAGATTACAAATTGCCCTCTGGACTTTCTCCCATCCAGGTTTCTGAAAGAAGTTTTTAATTCTGTGGGTTTCTGTGATTTGACACTTTTAAACTCCTGCCTTCGTTTAGGATATTGTCCCTGCTGCATTTAAACATAATGTAGTTGGGCCCCTTCTTAAAAAAACTCACCTGGACCCATCAATTTTATCCATTTTTAGACCTATTTCTCATCTGCCTTTTTTGTCTAAAGTTTTAGAAAAAGTTGTTTTCATGCAGTTACAACCGGTTTTAGAAAATAATGGTATTTTTGAAACATTTCAGTCTGGATTTAGATCCCGTCATTCTACCGAATCAGCCTTGTTAAAAGTCCATAATGACATTTCCATGTCCATGGATACCAAGTGTCCCGTTGCACTGGTGTTGCTGGACCTTACAGCTGCATTTGACACAGTAGACCACACTGTCCTTCTATCTCGCCTTCAATATTATGTTGGAATATCTGGTACAGCACTCAAGTGGTTGACTGCCTACTTGACTAACAGAACATTCTCTGTCATGCTGGACAATCTTTCTTCCTCCACTGCCTTTCTCTCTTGTGGTGTGCCACAGTGTTTTATTCTTGGTCCTCTCCTCTTTTCACTGTACATGCTGCCTCTTGGATCAGTAATAGCCAGACATAATTTTTCTTTTCACTGCTATGCTGATGATGTACAAATGTATCTAACAATGAAACCCAAAAACAGCAATCTTCTCACTCCCTACGCTGATTGTATTGCCGACATTAAACAGTGGCTTCACCGTAATTTTTTGTTTTTAAACGAAGGAAAGACAGAATGCATCTTCTTGGGTGATGATGTCCATGTAACTTTGGTGCTCTAACTTCCAAACACAGACCGACAGTTAAAAACTTGGGGGTGACATTTGACAAGGAATTGAAATTTGATAAACAAATAGCGTCTGTAGTCAAGGCTGGTTTTTATCAATTACGTCTTTTATACAAAGTAAAGCCTTTTTTAAATCATTTTGATTTAGAAAAGGCCATTCATGCTTTTATCACCTCAAGGCTCGACTACTGTAATTCCCTATATGCAGGAATCTCCAAAACCTACATTAGACGCCTTCAGTTGGTCCAAAATGCTGCAGCTAGACTTTTAACCAACACCTCCAGACGTGAACACATTACCCCTGTTTTATATTCTCTGCACTGGCTTCCAATCGATTTTAGAATTAAATTTAAAATTTTATTATTCACTTTTAAAGCTCTGAATGGTCTTGCCCCACTATATTTGACTGATCTTGTAACTGTCCGTGAATATAGGAGAACACTGAGATCATCGAATACATTTCTCCTGTCTGTCCCAAAGACCGACTACAATCGATGGGGTGACCGGGCCTTTTCTGTCGTTGCACCCAGTCTCTGGAATAAGCTACCTCAGGACTTGCGCTCCATCACTACTATAGAGTTTTTTTAATCTAATCTTAAAACCTTTTTATTCAGGCAGGCTTTTAATACATAGTACCGGTAGTTCTTTGACATTCTTNTGTATGCATTTGATTCTCATTATTAATTTCTGTCTGTGAATATAAATTTTTATAATATTTTTCAAAACATTCCTGGATCTCCTCTGTCTTATTTTTTATTCTATTTGAGGCATCCTTGATTTTGTAAATATTGTTATTTGATACTTGTTTTTTCATTCTATATGCTAGCAGCTTTGCTGATTTCCCTCCGCCCTCGTAATATCTTTGTTTTGTGTACAAAAGGTTTTTTTTAATCTCATCTTCCAGAATGTAGTTTATTTCCGTTTTTATCCTTTTGATTTCTTGGAGTTTCTCATCATTCCTACAACTTTGTTCATGCTGCTTTTCTAAAGCATTTAAATCCCTTTGTAATTTACTAAGTTTTCCTTGTTTTTGCCTTTTTAAATAAGCAGCCTTGGCAATCAGCTTCCCTCGCATTACTGCTTTACATGCATCCCACAATGTGGGGGGAGACACCTCACCGTTATTATTCTCCTTTACATAAATATCGATTTATTTCGTAAGTTCTTCCTTCATTTTTCCTTGTAATAAATTTGCATTGAGCCTCCACATTGTTGTTTTTGTTTCTTTTGTCATTTCCAAGGTTAAGTATACTGGACTATGATCTGATACATCCCTAACCCCTATATCACATATTTCCACTCTGTATCTATCCTTTTTTTCCATAAAAAAGTAATCTAGCCTTGAATATACTGAGTGGGGCGGAGAGAAATATGTGTAGTTCTTCCCTGATGGGTTTAACTCTCTCCATACGTCCATTATTCCCAGCTCTGTCATTAATTTTCTAAGTTTATTACTTATTGTAGATTTTATCTTCCCACCGTCTGAACAGTCTAGGCGTGGATTCAGTCTGAGATTCATATCTCCTCCCCATAATAGCATTCCTTCTCCTTCAGCTGTCATCATATCAAACATCTTTCTATAGAAAGACCAATCAGAACCTGGGGGAGCATAGATGTTCAGGATAGTGACCAGCTCTCCTTCTAATCTCCCCTTAATCATCACATATCTCCCTTCATTGTCTTTCTTTTCTGATAGCTTTTCAAAGATGGATTTTCCCGCTATAAGAATTGCCACTCCTCTCCTGTGCCCTGTTCTATATGATGAATAATAAACTTGATTAAACCCATATCTCTTAAGCTTGTCATGTTCCTTCTCAGTCAGGTGAGTCTCCTGCAACAGTGCCACTCCCACCCCCTCCTTTTTCAATTTTCTTAATATTTTAGACCTCTTGATTGGGTTGAGCATCCCATTCACATTAAAAGACACCAACTTTGATATTTTTTTCTGCGTATTCATTACCACCTTGTAACAACGTATCTCTCCCCCTCTCTGCACCCCTCCCCTCATGAACCCTCTGGCTACAGGAAAACAACATAACAATGAACATAAAACAACAACAATAACAACAACAACAACAACACACTTTCAAAACTCTCACTGATGAACTTGTGAATAAAAGTAGTCCTTCCTTGAGTGGGGTCTGTATTTTGACCCTTTTTGGGCTATGATGGAGTATGTGCCCTAAGAGATGTCCTCTCCCTGCCCGAGGGAGCGGGCTCTTACAGTTGCCCACAGCTTTGTCCATGTGCCGTCCGCGGCAACATAAATGGTAGCCCGACCCATCTGCTATATTAGTAAAATGTCCTTCTCGAATTAACCCGATTAGCAAACATAGATTAGTACATTAATAATAATAATAATAAAGTAATTACCAAAAGTCCACGCTTCTGCCTTTTTTTCTTCATTAGCTCCAGCCTTATAACAAATGATAATAGGAAAAAAAACATTACATACCTCATTCCTCGTTTTTAATGACATTGGCTCTTACACATTTTCCTGATTCCTCCTAAACCCTTGTAGTTTCTGTTTAAATCCTGCTGCAGTGTCCTTAGGTGTCTGTCCCTTCTTGGCCCCCACGGTCTTCCAAGTCAGACGTCTGATTTTCTGCAGGCTGGTCTCCGCCGGTGTAGCCACCGCCACCCGAAATCCTCGTCCCGCCATGTCCTTCGTCGCCTCCTCAGCCGTGTCGTAGACCCGCGTCTCTCCCTCGTAGAACACCCGCAGTCTCGCTGGGAATGGTGTCTGGAAGCGTATATTCTTCTCTCGCAGAGCTCTCTTCGCCTCCGCATATTCCTTCCTTTTCTTCAGCACCTCCGGAGCGTAGTCATGGTCCAGAAACACTTTCTTCCCCTCGTACATGAATCCCTTCTTCTGCCATGCCGCCTTTATAATCTCTTCCTTTACTCTGAAGTCCAAAAACTTTACCACTATAGATCTCGGAGGTGATTCAGGTGAGGGTCGTGATGGCAGAGCCCTGTGGGCTCTCTCTATCTGGAAGGAGAAGGACGGAGGTAGCTCCAGTTTTTCTCTCAGCAGGTTCTCCACAAAGTCCGACATCTTTCCGGCTCCTTCCTCTGCCCCCTCCTTGATACCATGAATCCTGATATTCCCCCTCCTGGATCTTCCGTCTTGGTCCACCAGCCTCGTTTCAAACTGCTTCTGTAGCTCCAGGAGTTCCAACGTGGCCTCCTCCATGTGCTGCAGGCGCTCCTCCGCGTCTGTTATCCGCTTCTCTGCGTTATCAATCCTGCTGTTAGCTACTTTAATCTCCTCTTTAATTTCGTTTAAGGAGTCCGAGCTTTCTTGGCGAAAATCACGCAGTTCCTGGAGAATTGTTTCCAAGTTTGCCATGCTTAATGTGGCGCAGGCCTCCGGTCTGTCACTAACTTTTTTAGCTAAATCCGTTAGCCCTGAAGCTAGCGCTTCGCTTTCGGCGATTCCTCTTTTTCCTAACTCGGGTTTTAGCTGTTTTCTTTCGTTTTTTCCTCTTGGCATGGTAAATGCCCTTCCTTTTTAATTCATTATATATCTAACTTTTTCCTAGTTTTTCACGAAGTTCGGGCTTACATGAATCTGGGTCGGGGAGCTCGTCTTTTCACTGCCGCCATATTGGATTCCCAGCCGGATCTCTCGTCCCCGCATTTCTATTTCATAAAAGGAACCCAAATACATAAAACAAGTGATTCACCGTCGAGTGGTTGACACAAAACACACAATACAATCCTCCGGCTGCGTTAATTTGGCTTGATACAGCGGGGTTCTCTCATAATTTATGAAGAGACCGAGCACAACCAGCTAGCCACAACGTTAGCACCCGAGTTCACCTCTGACCCGGAAGATGTCAAGATGGAATAGTCCATTTTTAGTAGGGGGATACAGACATCGACTGGTTTTTGTATTGCGTTTTTAATGATCGTTTTCATCGTAACTATAATTATTTTTATGTTAAATGTACATTAACAGGCAGGAGCAATGTTAGTGATGTAGGTGACTGGCCGGGGCGGGGCGGTGCCGGGGCCCTTGCTGATTTGGGGCCCCAAGCAACGGCATCATTTGCCTACATGGTCTGTTCTCCCCTCTGCTCCCCCCCCTCCCTCCTCTCTGCTCCCTCACCAAGGGGGAAAAAGGTAAACAAGCAGCTACGAGAGCCAGCGTAAGAGCCCGTAAATACGTTTTTTTCGTTTTTACTGATAGATAATTAGTTATTAGCGGTACTGCATTTTAAATAAAAATAGCACAAATCCGCTTATGAATTATAAAAGTTAGTCAATCCGTTGTAAAGCTAACAAATTGTTTAGGTACGCTATAAGCGGATTAGCGCTCCCTAGCGATTTGGTGCCCACCTTTGCTGACCGATATGGAAATTTTGGCTATCGCAGATACCGAGGAAAGGCGACCACCGATAACCGATATAATGTGTGAACTTTTTTCCCCCAAACTAAACTTTGTTCACCCCCAAGAATCTAAGTAAACAGCGAGTCGAGTGGAACTTATTTAGCGCAGTTGTTAGCAGCCATGAAGCTAAGCAAATCAGAGCCACGTTATACGTAGTCCCACAATAGGTTTACAAATGGTGCATTGGTCATAAAAACAGTCTTCCTAACGTGCGTACCCATTTTCTATCCTCCACTATTCATCATAAAATTATCAAGTGTTTTACTAGAATATATATTAAACAAAGAAATGCCCTTCCCTGTTCATTGTTTCAGTAGTCAGTCACGTATGGTGAAGGTCTAATTAGTATTGACCTCAGCAGAGTTTATTTTTCTTTTCAGAGTAAAGATTTCAGACAAACAATGCATTTCATTGAGGGTGACAAATATAACGTTACTAACTCTGATATATTTTACTCTACGTTAGATTTGCTGTTCTGGATAAAGTTTTACAAGTCAACAGCCTATGCTAGGTTATAATGTTAGCTTGCTAACTTGAGAGGCATGTAGCTAATGACAAGCGGGTTGGAGGATTGAAGAGGATTTATTATTGATTGATTTATTTTATTTTACAGATCAGTTAAAATAAACTTACCATGTTCTGTTCAGCAAAATACTCTACACAGTATTGCTTGCTGCTTTGTCTGTGCTGAAAGTGAAAATTAAGTGAACGGCCATGACTTGAAGGTAGTCTTCATGCCCCCTCTGCTGGATACATTATACAATTACGGCTGGTTTCTAGCGTTTTATGCATGAAAATCACAAGTGTTTATATCGGCGCACAATGGGACAATTATCACCAATGCCGATATGTCTCCAAACGCCTGTATCGGCCTAAAATATTGGCCCTACTGATATATCGTTTGGGCTCTAATACCATGCCAAGCAAACCCTAAAGTGCCTTATACAGTAATACTAACCATACCATACTATACTATGCCAAGCCTTTCTTTACCACTTCATTTATAAAGCTCTTTAAAAAACATGGCTGACAAAAGAGCTGTACATAGAAGCACATGACAAAAAATAAAACATGCATCAAGCTACAGGAGAAGTAAAAATATAAAACAACAAACAGGAACAGTACGGTCAATGACAACATTTCACTGTGGGTCAGAGGCCAGGGAATCAACATATGTTTTTAAATGATATTTTCGTAGAGATTTAAAAATGAAATGAGACGCAGAGAGTGAAAATGTCTCTCAGCACATCCCTCCAGAGCTTCAAACATGTGGCAGAAGATTAAAAAGATTACTGTGTCCTGTCACTGATGGATTGTTCTGTTGTCGTCCATCAGTCTTCATGAAGAAGCTCATCAAACCCAACGCAGACGGTTCTTGTTCGGAGACTTCTAATGTCATCACTGAATTCAAACAGCTGCCGTTTGACGCCGACGCTCCCATCGGTGAGAAAGCTGCACACCTGATGCTGAGCCATTGTTTCTGTCCAAACGTAAAGAATCAGGAAGAAAATATCCGTTCATGTAATAAAGAAAAACAGGAGCTTTTTTCTTCTTCTAATGAAATCCTTTCACATTTAATAAACTCTTAAGTCGCGATTAACTGAGATTTATTCGCTACAGAAGAACCTGCTGCTGAAGATAAGGAGGCAGCTTCAGAACCGGAGATCAGCACAGACGACCAACCAGAACCTCCGTCCAGAAGTGAAGCTGAAACTCAAGAAGAGACAACAGAAGAAACCCGAGACTCTTTGAAACCTGAGGTGAGGCTGAGACTACAAACATGGACGCTTTTTGTTTTTTGAGTAGATTTTTATCCAAACAACAACTCTTTTTCTTTTTTATTAGACCTCTTTAAATGAAGCGGACAGCACCGAAGAAGAGAAGCCAGACAAACCCAAACATGATGACATCACAGGTTGGTGTTTTTATGAACCAAACCTTGTATGAAAACCAGTTTTCTCATTTTAGTTAGCCGAGGCTCATGGGTAATGCAGTTTTTAGGGTAAGGTTGCAGAACACCAACCGCTCATCTCTCTTTCATAAAGTCATGCTTTATTTTTCTGTCTTCGGATCATTTCCACAGGAAGTTGAAAGTTTTATTGTCGCTGTTAAATTTATTTGTTGTTTTAGGGGAGAGTTTGACATCCGAGACGACAGAAGAGTTGGGAAAGACCGAAGAGGAGGAAAATGAAGCAACGCCCAGAACAAGAGCCAGACCTAGGAGGAGAGCTAGAAAAGCTGCTGGTAACAGGAACACGTTGAACTCGCTCATGTTCTCCTTTAAAAACATGAAAATCTCAGATTTTATTTCCTCCTTCAGTGAGAAAATCCACCAGAGGGAAGACGGTGAGCGCTGAAGACGAGAGAGAAGAAGAAGAAGAGGACGAGTCTCTGCTTCCTGCTTCGGTCGATTCCTCCTCGGCTCCGATCAAAGACTCGTCTGCTCCGTCAGACATTCAGGTCCAGGAGACGACGGTGGAACCAGAACCAGAGACTGTTTGTGCTGAGCAGCAGCTCCAGTCTGAGAGTCCTGATGGACAGAAGCTGGAAGGACGTGAAGAAGATGAGGAGGACGAGGAAGAACACAGCAAGGCTGAATTCAAAGGTACAAGATGCTGATGTTTCCAATGGTCTTTGTGCGAGAGGACACCCTGGACCGGTCCACAAACTTGTTACAGATCAGATCAAAAACTTCTTCATTTATTGATCAAACAACTTTTTTTCATAACATTAGAGAATATTACATCATTATGAAATATTTAAAATTTATACTGAGTTATCTCATCTTCTGTTTGTGAATTGTGTTTTTTTTTTTCTTGAACTCTCCTTTAAATGGATCAAATTATACCAGATTATTTCATTTCTGTGAATTATTTATCTGCAAACTGTCAGTACACAAAAACACAGTCAACAGGAAAAAGTCCTGATTTAAGTTTATTTATTAATTTAAAGGGATTGTGACATGATTTTGTAAATTTGAATATTTGTCAGAACATATATATCTTATATCATTGAGCTCTGGTCGTTTTTGCATAATAAATTATAAATATATTAAAATTTCATTCCAAGTTATGATAGTCATTTCTCTGGGACACGCCCCTAAAATTCCGTGCATTCCGCAAAACCGTCATTTGACGTACACGTGGGGAGCCGCTGCTCAACGCGCATGTAATTAATAATGGCGGAGCATGTCGACTCAGACGAGTGCAGCATTTCTAGTATTGATCTAAGCAATTTGTCTTCAGTTTTGGAAGGTCAATATAAGTAGTAGAAGTTTTAATCTTGCTCAAATCATTTTATTGTATACTCTATTAATGGAAAACTTATTAACTTTTACGATTCAGCTTTAAAAAAAACGTGCAGGGAGCCTCGTGGCTTTGAGCACGTCCGATTGCGTTTGAGATCTATCATTTTAAGACAGTAAATCATCCAAAACCCTCATTAATAGACTCTCCCCTAATAAAAACAAACAACAGATCGTACCTGATTGCGCCGACATAATTTAAAAATACCTAAATAGCACCCCGTGTTGACTCGGTAGCTATGCTAATGTCTGTTAGCAAGCAGATGTCGGCTGATAGACCTCACGTCTGACATATATCATTTTTAAACAGTAAATCATCCAAAACCCTCATTAAATGACTCTCCTCTATTAAAAACAAACAACAGATCGTACCTGATTGCGCCGACATAATTTAAAAATACCTAAATAGCACCCCGTGTTGACTCGGTAGCTATGCTAATGTCTGTTAGCAAGCAGATGTCGGCTGATAGACCTCACGTCTGACATATATCATTTTTAAACAGTAAATCATCCAAAACCCTCATTAAATGACTCTCCTCTATTAAAAACAAACAACAGATCGTACCTGATTGCGCCGACATAATTTAAAAATACCTAAATAGCACCCCGTGTTGACTCGGTAGCTATGCTAATGTCTGTTAGCAAGCAGATGTCGGCTGATAGACCTCACGTCTGACATATATCATTTTTAAACAGTAAATCATCCAAAACCCTCATTAAATGACTCTCCTCTATTAAAAACAAACAACAGATCGTACCTGATTGCGCCGACATAATTTAAAAATACCTAAATAGCACCCCGTGTTGACTCGGTAGCTATGCTAATGTCTGTTAGCAAGCAGATGTCGGCTGATAGACCTCACGTCTGACATATATCATTTTTAAACAGTAAATCATCCAAAACCCTCATTAAATGACTCTCCTCTATTAAAAACAAACAACAGATCGTACCTGATTGCGCCGACATAATTTAAAAATACCTAAATAGCACCCCGTGTTGACTCGGTAGCTATGCTAATGTCTGTTAGCAAGCAGATGTCGGCTGATAGACCTCACGTCTGACATATATCATTTTTAAACAGTAAATCATCCAAAACCCTCATTAAATGACTCTCCTCTATTAAAAACAAACAACAGATCGTACCTGATTGCGCCGACATAATTTAAAAATACCTAAATAGCACCCCGTGTTGACTCGGTAGCTATGCTAATGTCTGTTAGCAAGCAGATGTCGGCTGATAGACCTCACGTCTGACATATATCATTTTTAAACAGTAAATCATCCAAAACCCTCATTAAATGACTCTCCTCTATTAAAAACAAACAACAGATCGTACCTGATTGCGCCGACATAATTTAAAAATACCTAAATAGCACCCCGTGTTGACTCGGTAGCTATGCTAATGTCTGTTAGCAAGCAGATGTCGGCTGATAGACCTCACGTCTGACATATATCATTTTTAAACAGTAAATCATCCAAAACCCTCATTAAATGACTCTCCTCTATTAAAAACAAACAACAGATCGTACCTGATTGCGCCGACATAATTTAAAAATACCTAAATAGCACCCCGTGTTGACTCGGTAGCTATGCTAATGTCTGTTAGCAAGCAGATGTCGGCAGATAGACCTCACGTCTGACATATATCATTTTTAAACAGTAAATCATCCAAAACTCTCATTAATAGACTCTCCCCAAATAAAAACAAACAACAGCTCGTACCTGATAGGCAGTAAGATGGTCGCTGCAGACATAGGACTCTCAGTAGGAACCCATCGGTCACAAGATCTCTGTACTTCCATTCTAGGCAAAGTTTCTCATCTTTTGGGAATTTGTGAAGGCTCACTTGTTCACTGCTGATATTAGAACACCCAAATGCGCGACAACGTGACAGCATTTTTCAAGTTACACCAAAAAAAAAAAGAGTCGATCTTTCACCAAACAAAGGGGCAAGCCAGGCTCCGCCTTATGCCCAGTGCCCACGTGTACGTCACATGAAGATTTGCATAAATTCACGGGGCGTGTCCCAGATAATTCATGGTAAAAAATTACCATAAATTGGAATGAAATTTTAATATATTTATAATTTATTATGCAAAAACGACCAGAGCTCAATGATATAAGATATATATGTTCTGACAAATATTCAAATTTACAAAATCATGTCACAATCCCTTTAACCATGTTAATAACAAAAGGCTGAAGGCCATATTCTAATCAAGTTTACAAAAACAAATATCAATCAATCAATCAAACTTTATATCAGACGCACATGGTCCATAGTAAAAAACAACAAAAACCAAAAAATTAAAAAAGATAACACCAACAAGACAGTAAAAATAGAATTTTCATCCATTGCCAAATAAATTAAGGGGCCAGTGATTCCACAGTCTAGAAGAGAACCTAAACAAGCTTTGTACAGGGTTGGTCAGAGTATAAGTCAAAGTCAAAAGTCAAAGTCAACTTTATTGTCAGATCTGCAATATGTACTGTACAGGACATACGCAGGACCGAAATTGCGTTTCTCTCAGTCCCTCGGTGCAACAGTAAACATCTAAACATTGAAACACTGAAACATATAATAATAGACATAAGCATAAAATAGTAAAACTAACACTGTCCTGAGTTTTTGCATAGTGGTATAAGAGTATGAAAATTTACACCAACTCTAAAACTAAAACTAAAACATTAAACATTTAATGAACATAATACTGTCCTGAGTTTTTGCATACTAGTATAAAAAAAGAGTATAAAAAGTATAACTAAAATAAACTAAAGGTTTCTAGCATTGACATTTGCAAAGTGGCAAAGCAGCGTATGAGTTAATGTACACAGTATATGTATGAGGTAGTAGTTGATGTTGTTATAGAGGCAAAAAGTGGCATATGCAGTAAGGCACATTGGGCATCCCTAAATAAGACCGGTCAGAGCACACTGTATGCTCTGATGCTATTTACAGAGTTTGTTAGCCTACACATACATCTGTACATAAGGTTTCGAAGCACAGCAGCACAAGTTTGTACGTTGGCATTTACAAACATCTGACTGGCACTACACCATTGCGGCACCTTAAGCAGCATCTGTTATTCTTTTGTTTTGCTTAGTTTACATGCAGTTTACATGCCAATCCACTAGGGGCACTGTCATGCCAGTAGCGCATGCTTTACACTCTTCTTCTGTGGTGTCGGTGACTCGGTTGGAGGGAAGCATGGTGGAATAAAGTTCTGTTCGATCCAAAAGAAGAAGTTATTTTTATTGACTAACAGCATCCTCATGCCATCATTGTACGCCACCTGAAGTTTTTGCATACTGCTCTTTCTGTAATGCCGCCACAGATGTTCGGTATACTGTACATTGGGGTACAATATGCTTTAAAGAGTGCAGTTTTTACAGACACTGAGCACATAGAGAACCTCTGAAGAAGCATATTGGCTTGTGCATATTGCATACAACGCTGCCTGTAAATGTCCCTGTCATCAGACAGGTCAGCGGTTATGTAATGTCCCAAGTATTTCACCTCCTCACTGACTTGGAGGATGTTGCCAGACAGAGTGAAGTCAGGGAAAGATAACTTAGTTTCCTCTTTGCTCCTGATAATCATGATGTTACTTTTTTTGCATTATATTTAATATCAAAGTCCAATCCATACTGAGAGCAAACCCTTAACAGTTGCTGCAGACCAGCACTATATGGACAAAATATTACAAGATCATCAGCATACATTAGGTGGTTGATGGTTCTATTGCCAACCCAACAGCCAGTCCTGCATTGATTCAACAGCTTAGATAAATCATCCATATACCGTACACGTTAAAAAAGCAAGGAGACAAATGCTGCCTTGTCGCACACCATTACTCACATAAAAAGAAGATGATACAGATTTCCCCCAATTTATACACATAGACTGGTGAGCATACCAATACACTAAGATTCTTAAAATATATTTCGGTACTCCTCTTTCGTGCAATTTATAAAACAATTTCCCATGATTTACATGATCAAATGCTTTTGAAGCATCAATAAAACACATAAAATTTGTGGTATTATGCCTATTGTATAGATCCAAGATCTCCTTGAGAGCAAAGATGCACATATCAGTGCCAAGGTTTGGTTTGAAGCCGAACTGATTATCAGATGTCACAAGAAACTTCTCCATTCTGTTTAACATAGCTCTCTCCAAGACCTTTGATAAAGTACTGGCCAGAGCTACAGGTCGATAGTTGTCTTTGCTATTTATTTTACCAGCCTTATTTTTAACAATAGGCACTAAAATCACAGACAGTATAGAATTTGGTAAAATGCCATGAATTAAAAACCCAGTGAAACAAATGGCAAGCAAAGGAAAAAGTTTTCTGCTTGCAAATTTTAAGTGCTCTGCAGATATCTTATCCGCGCCACATGCCTTATTATTTTTCAGCTTCATAATAATATCCATAACTTCTTGTGCAGAACATCTTCATGTTTGTCTATGTCGTTTATCACAAAGGGATTACTTTTACTACAGTTAAACAGTTCGAAGACCCCGAGGAGGGAAACGTGTCAGGAGACAGAGGGAGAGGAGGAAAGTAAAGAATGTAGGACTGAGGGTTGCAACTCTAAATGTGGGGACAATGACAGGCAAAGGTAGAGAGCTGGCTGACATGATGCAGAGAAGAAAGGTAGATGTTTTATGTGTCCAAGAGACCAAGTGGAAGGGCAGCAAGGCTCGCAGTATTGGAGCAGGGTTCAAACTGTTTTACCATGGTGTGGATAGAAAGAGAAATGGAGTAGGGGTGGTCCTGAAGGAGGAGTTGGCAAAGAATGTAGTAGAGGTGAAGAGAGTGTCAGATAGGGTGATGTGTCTGAAGGTAGAAGTAGAAGGTCTGATGCTAAACATAGTCAGTGGTTATGCTCCACAGGTTGGATGTGATGGGGAGGAGAAAGATAAATTTTGGAAAGATTTGGATGAAGTGATAGAGAGTATTCCCAGGGAGGAAAGAGTGGTGATTGGAGCAGACCTGAATGGACATGTTGGTGAAGGAAACAGAGGGGATGAGGAAGTGATGGGTAGGTTTGGTGTCAAGGAAAGAAACCAGGAAGGACAGATGGTGGTGGATTTTGCCAAGAGAATGGAAATGGCTATAGTCAATACCTATTTCCAAAAGAGGGAGGAACATAGAGTGACCTATAAGAGTGGAGGAAGGAGTACACAGGTCGACTACATTCTGTGTAGAAGAGGAAACCTGAGGGAGATTGGAGACTGTAAGGTTGTGGCAGGGGAGAGCGTGGCCAGACAGCATCGGATGGTTGTGTGTAGAATGACTGTTGTTGCGAAGAAGAGAAAAAGAGTAAAATCAGAGAAGAAGACCAAATGGTGGAAGCTAAAGAAGGAAGAATGTTGTGAGAAATTCAGAGACGAGCTGTTAAAGGCTCTGGGTGGTAAGAAAGAGCTTCCAAGTGACTGGGCTACTACAGCAACAGTAATTAGAGAGACAGGTAGGAAGGTACTTGGTGTGTCATCTGGACAGAGAATGGATGATAAGGAAACCTGGTGGTGGAATAGTGAAGTGCAGGACGCCATTCAAAGAAAGAGATTAGCCAAGAAGAAATATGACAGTGAGAGGACTGAAGAGAGGAGACAGGAATATAAGGAGATGGGACATAGAGCAAAGAGGGAAGTAGCTAAGGCAAAGCAGAGGGCGTACAATGAGTTGTATGGGAGACTGGACACTAAAGAGGGCGAGAAGGACTTGTACCGATTGGCAAGACAGAGGGATCAGGCTGGAAAGGATGTGCAGCAGGTTAGGCTTATTAAAGATGGGAATGGGAATGTTCTAACAAGTGAGGAGAGTGTGATGGGAAGATGGAAGGATTACTTTGAGGAGCTAATGAATGAAGAGAATGAAAGAGAAAGAAGAGTGGAGGTCATAGAAACTGTGGACCAGGAAGTGGGAAAGATTAGTGAGGGTGAAGTCCGGAAAGCTCTGAAAAGAATGAAGAAGGGGAAGGCAGTAGGACCTGATGACATACCAGTGGAGGTTTGGAAATGTCTTGGAGAGATGGCAGTGAGGTTTTTGACTCAAATATTTAATGGAATATTTGAGGGTGAGAAAATGCCTGAAGAATGGAGAAGAAGTGTGCTGGTTCCCATTTTTAAGAACAAGGGTGATGTACAGAGTTGTAGCAACTACAGGGGAATTAAGTTGATGAGCCACACGATGAAGATCTGGGAGAGAGTTGTGGAAGGAAGGCTTAGACAAGAGGTGACTATCTGTGAGCAGCAGTATGGTTTCATGCCAAGAAAGAGCACCACAGATGCCATCTTTGCTTTGAGGATGTTGATAGAGAAGTACAGAGAGGGTCAGAAAGAACTCCATTGTGTGTTTGTGGATTTAGAAAAAGCATATGACAGGGTGCCAAGAGAGGAGGTGTGGTATTGCATGAGGAAATCTGGAGTGGCAGAAAAGTATGTTAGACTGGTACAGGACATGTATGAAGACAGCAGGACAGTGGTGAGATGTGCTGTAGGAGTGACAGATAGCTTCAAGGTGGAGGTGGGATTGCATCAAGGATCGGCTCTGAGCCCCTTCTTGTTTGCTCTGGTGATGGACCGACTAACAGATGAGGTCAGGCAGGAATCCCCATGGACTATGATGTTTGCAGATGACATTGTGATATGTGGTGAGAACAGGGAACAGGTGGAAGAGAACTTGGAGAGGTGGAGGTATGCACTTGAAAGAAGAGGAATGAAAGTCAGCCGTAGTAAGACAGAGTACATGTGTGTGAATGAGAGGGAGGCCAGTGGAACAGTGAGGCTACAAGGAGCAGAGGTCACAAAGGTGCAGGACTTCAAGTACTTGGGGTCCACTGTCCAGGAAAATGGGAAATGTGGTAAAGAGGTGAAAAAGAGAGTCCAGGCAGGATGGAGTGGATGGAGAAAAGTTTCAGGAGTGATTTGTGACAAAAAGGTGTCAGCAAAGGTCAAAGGAAAAGTTTACAAGACAGTGGTGAGACCAGCTATGTTGTATGGTCTGGAGACAGTGTCATTGACAAAAAGACAGGAGAAAGAACTGGAAGTAGCAGAAATGAAGATGCTGAGGTTCTCCTTAGGAGTGACAAGGATGGATAAGATCAGGAATGAGATCATCAGAGGTACAGCACATGTTGAACAACTGGGAGATAAAGTTAGGGAGGCCAGACTGAGATGGTTTGGACATGTCCAGAGGAGGGACAGTGGGTATATTGGTAGAAGGATGTTAGAAATGCAGCTGCCAGGAAAAAGACACAGAGGAAGGCCAAAGAGGAGATATATGGATGCAGTTAGAGAGGACATGAAGGTAGTTGGAGTGAGGACAGAGGATGCAGAGGACAGAGTGAGGTGGAGGAGGATGACTCGCTGTGGCGACCCCTGAAAAGGGAAAAGCCGAAAGAAGAAGAAGAAGAAACAGTTCATGATAATGTTCATTCCATAATTGCATAATTTCATCTGGTCCATTTGCACCATCAATGTTTGTTGGCAAGGACGTTTGTAGATTATCGACTCTTTTAATTTCTTTCCAAAATTCAGTAGGATTGTTATGTTATAATTTCATTGCAAGTGACTCAGATTTAAGTGTGTTTTCATTCCTCTTAATAAATCGTAAAACATGTTTAAAATTAGCATTTGTCCTCTTCTTAAAGTCAAATACTGGACCATGTCTAGGTTTGCCTGATTCAGCCCACAGTTTAAAAGTCCTTCTGGCTTCAGCATGAAGTTCTTTTGCATATTCATTCCACCCTGGCATGGCTTGGCGCTTTTTAGTTTTGTAAAGAGACCTACTTGGGATAATAAGTGATTCTACAACTTCCTCACATAGTGAGCACAACTCTGTGCCATGTTGCATATTGTTAGAGTTTATGTCAGAACATCTCACTGCACTTTTTGGCAAAACAATATTATACAACAAGATTTCAGACTGGGTGCAGTAGAGATTAAGCTCCTGCTCAGTCAGATTGTCCCAATTTATGTTTCCTTCTTGCTGGTCATTGTTCTCAGGCAAAAGGGCTGGTAAATTGCCCATATCTATAGACAAAGAGACAGGAATATGGTCAAATGTTGCAAATTCATAATTAATCCTGATGGCCTTTAAAGAGTTATGTGCATCCTCAGTACAGATACAGTTGTCTAACCACGATGTTGTGTGCCACGCTTCACTAATGTTAGTGTAGCTATCTACAGGCAAGAGCACTTCACTGGAGAGGATCAACTTATTGCTGGAACAAAATTGCTTTAAGTGATTGGCAAATAAGGATTTACAGTCTGTCACGTCAGCATTCATATCACCCACAATAAAAAAAACAAGTGGATGGATTGTCCTGAATAAATGACACAATATATGCCAGCCTATTAAGATATTCATCTTCATTCTCTGGACTTTCATAAGGTGTATATATATTCATATATATTTCACCTTTTAATTTTTTTTATAAACGGAATCAAAGCCAAGATAGAAAAGCTGTTTGTGAAAAGCAAAGTCCACCCTGCCCAGACCCTCACACCACATCTGGTCTCGAACTCTGAGTTTAATGAAACTGCAACTAAAGAGTTCTTGTTTTCTTAATATTTCAAGTCTCCAGCCGTGGCAGCTCATTGAGATATGCCATTATTTTGGAATTTTGTTAGTTATTGAGTTACGCCCAGTCTAGGAGGAGGCAGGATGTAACATGAACGTGGTTCCAACTACACGGGATTGTAGTTTTGTAGAAACAAACTTTTTTATTTTTTACAGTGAATATTTTTGCAAAATTTAGTCTTACCATGATCGGGGTGAGTCCAGGTCAAAATAACAAACTAAACTTGAACCATCATTTTATTCCTCCTTTTACATATGTGCAAAAAATAAAGTTAATAAAACAGTTTTCTTATGTTTCTAGACCAATGAACAGGAGAAAAAACATTGAAGGAATGGCAGCTCTCACCTCACAAAACTACGAACTAGAAGCACTCAGAGCGTACCCCCGCCCAGACTCCAGGACCGCTCACGCTGTTGCATGAAGCCGTTTCGGCGATCTGAAGCTCATTCTTCATACGTTCTATTAGTTTTCTCAGTCAATAGACAGACGTAGATGTAGAGCGAGGCACAATACCTACCTGTCCTTGTTTTTTCTTACCGTTACTGTCACAACACAGCAAGCTGCAGCAGCCTCTTTCATTCCTGCAGTGTTTCCCCTACCATTGTACAAGCAGGACCCCCCACCCTGTCAACAGAACACAGTGCCCTGCCTATCGAACCAAACCCTTGTGTACAACTGCCGGCACTGACATACGGTGCAAAATGGTGCGCTAACTAAAATGCTAGATGTAGCGCTCTGCTTTTCTCACACTGAGCTGTCACCCCCTGCGCCATGTAACTGTCAGTACAAACAGTGTGCAACTCAGATGTGTCTCCATCTTCACCCTCTCCCCTACACGCTCTCCCCAACCCCCAGTCGACAAAAATCACACAAGCGTGTCCTGCCAAGGCAAGTAATCTAGTGGAAACACTGTCCTGGATCCGGATGGTGATCCACATCACCACCGAAATAAATCTTCTTTTTTTTTTTTCACAAGCTGAACAATTCTGGGAAATCTTGTACACAGACAGACATACCAACAGTACTGAAAACAATATCCTCGATGGAGGAAATGAACAGTTGAGGTGGCACAGCGTGTCAGGCGAGGCTGGTTGGGATGCTGCAGGAGGAATGGAAGTCGTCTTGTGACATCCTGGTTTTAGATGAGGTGTAGCACCGCCTTTCGCCCTGCTCAGCTCCTCGGTTCTCATCTGATACCGACTGGTTACCTGGACTCTGATGTACTCCCATAAGGTTCTCACAAAGCTAAAGGATGACCGCTGTAACTGTAAGGTCCTTCAAGATGGTTTTGACCGGAGTGGACTGAACCTTTACAGTTTTCTACTTTTCTTTTTGTTAGTAAATGATGAAGTTGTAGGATTTAAAACTTTTATTAAATGAGTGGGGCAATCACTTGTATAGCAAGGCCCCACGTTGGGCGCCACATGTATTGGCTATTACGACAGGGATATGGGCAAAACATTTAAAAAAGCAGTATGACACCTTGGTTCTGATTGACAGCAAAGTTAGAGTTCATTTTAGAACACTGTGGAACACAGATCAGCTCAAAGACTGAAATGAAGAACTCCCGATGGGACATTCTCCAACCTTCGTTATACTCTCCTGCTTACGTAAAGATCATTGTACAAGCGCACACATAAGCTGTTTTTACCAAAAGCTATCCAGTACAAAAGTTCTCTGGACACAAACTATAACATTCTGATGCCATATTCACTTCCCATAAGATAAACACATTATTTCCAGGTCATTGTGACTCCAAAACCATTTCCATATTTGTTAACACTACATCTTGCTGGGGCCTTTTTATACATGTGACTGCCCCACCCATTTAATAAAACTCATAAATCCTACAGTATATATAATCTGTTGTGTGATTCTGTCCATTCAGGCTTGGATATAAATGTTTTAGGACCTTTTAAAGACCAGATCAGTTTTATGTCCTGATTCTAAAAACCAAAGCATTAAAAAGGCATAGGTTTTATTGATTTTTTTATTCCCCTTGGCTTATTCTTCGTTCTTCTGGCTTTCTGCACCTCCTGTACAGCATGTTTAAAAGATCTGTCCACACAAGTTTCTGGTTTTTACTTGATGAGGATTACAAAATGATTAACAGAGTTTTTTTTTGTTTTTTTGTTTTTGCTGCAGAAGAACCTGCTGCTGAAGATAAGGATGCAGCTTCAGAACCAGCGATCAGCACAGACGACCAACCAGAACCTCCGTCCAGAAGCGAACCTGAAACTCAAGAAGAGATTAGGGAAGAACCCTCTTTGAAGCCTGAGGTGAGGCTGAGACTACAAATATGGACACTTTTTGATCTTTCTGAGCGGATTTACGTTCAACCATCAAATCTGTTCCTGTTTGTCTTATTAGACCTCTTTAGATGAAGCGGGCGGCACTGAAGAAGAGAAACCAGATCAGGAGGAAGCTGAGAAAACATCAGCTAAACGCAAACGTGACGACGTCACAGGTTGATGTTTTATCAGAGGTTACTACAGAGACAACTTCAGATAATTTCTGATCTCTTTAGTGTCTTACGGTCAAATGAACTCTGAATTAATTAGTTGTTTCTACCTGGTTTGGGCAAATCCAGTCTTTTTCTGAGTTTTATTTAAGATTTCATTAATGTAGTGTCAGTTAGGTGTCTAACAAAACGTTGAAGTCACGATTTGGTTTAACAGGAAGCAGAACCAAATGCCAAATTAACGTGGGTGTTTTTTTTGTGTTTTTTACATATTTTAACTCAAAACCAGAGACAAAGAAGCAAACTACTCTTGGTTTAAAGGGTTCATGTACGGCAAGACAGGATTTATAAGCTCAAAACTTCATTGTAAAATAGAAATAATGTAGTTTTGTATTGTGTACCCCAGGTCATCTCTCCAACATAAGGTTTATTGAACTCCAGAAAATAAGGAAATGTTACAAAAATGTAAAATTAACCAAAAAACAAAAATATCATGATGCATGCTCCAAAAAACAAGTTTCTATGAATTTGACCTAAACTTCATTCAAATTAAAAGCATGAACTCCCTATATGAAAACAGAACCATCTGAAACAGTAGCTTCTCTGCTAACTGAGTGCTAGTGTGGAAAAATACACTCAATACCAAATAAATATACAAATTGTTTGCCCGAGTATTTTTCAAACTCTGATTACATAACACAACTCCTTGCTGTACATGCTTTTCTCATCTCCATCTCCTGCAGTGGTCAGTGATCAGTGGGACAGTGCAGCTTCTCCCTCGTCTGATTCGGGTCAAAAAGCAGATCTTTGGTTTTATTACTGATTTTAAACTTTATTTGTTGTTTCAGAGGAGAGTTTGACCTCCGAGACGACAGAAGAGTTGGGAAAGACCGAAGAGGAGGAAAATGAAGCCACACACAGAACAAGAGGCCAACCAGGGAAGAGAGCTAGAAAAGCTGCTGGTAACAGGAACACGTTGAACTCGCTCACGTTCTCCTTTAAAAACATGAAAATCTCAGATTTTATTTCCTCCTTCAGTGAGAAAATCCACCAGAGGGAAGACGGTGAGCGCTGAAGATGAGAGAAAAGAAGAAGAAGAGGACGAGTCTCGTCTTCCTGCTTTGGTTGATTCCCCCTCGGCTCCGATCAAAGACTCGTCTGCTCCGTCAGACGTTCAGGTCCAGGAGACGAAGGAGGAACAAGAACCAGAGACTGTTTGTGCTGAACAGCAGCTCCAGTCTGAGAGTCCTGATGGACAGAAACTGGAAGGACGTGAAGACGATGAAGAGGAGGAAGGTACAAGACCTGTTGAAGAGAAAAATATTCTCACTTTACGTACTCAAAAAGAGCCGCACTTGACAGCAGAAGCAGGAGAACCGGTATTTGACTTGTAAGGTCAGATTTTCAGGGCAGGTTATACAGGTATAAAGGAAGTACCCTTTTTAAACTTTTAATTAATTATGTACCGGTAACACACACAAATACAGTAACTGTTTTTTCTGAACAGTGCCTGTAACACGGCTGGTAAAAAAACAACAACAACAGTAGTCTACTAGGAAGTCATTGATCCCCACCCACTAAGAGAGACATGTCTTGTGCAGCTAAGGGTGTGACAAAGCTAAATGTTTTGATGTCATGAAGCTCATTAGCCCATCAAAAAAAAAAGTAATTAGCTGCAGCATTGTAGCCGCGGTGCTTAAAGCGTGTGAAAAAGTACGGAAATTACGGTACACGCATGAATACCAGTCATGATAATCTGCCATGTGCGAAGCTGGTTTTTATTCTCTTATCAGTTTTCTTGAGCTCACAGACTCAGATGCGTCCTTGGAGCAACAGCTACAGCCTCACCCAACTCCTCATCCTGCTCTTTACTAAACCAAACATATGGTTCATGGGCAGAGTTAACGTTCTCAGCCAGTGTAGTTAGAAACATCCATGAACTTTGATCAAAAATTCCCTAACAAAGACATGTTTTAGAGAAATACTGTTCATTATAAATATTATTGAACAGAACGTATCATGTTTTTCATTCAACCTTTATTTATACAGATTAATCACAATGAGCCTCAGAGACTCATTTACAAGTGAGACCTGTTTTAGACAGACAGACAAAAGTAAGGAAAAGAGAAAACACAAAGGAAGGAGAGGGAGAGGTAAAAAAAAAATAGTATCTCGCACTATGTCCTGTTCGGGGCACAGTGTGAGAGTTGCATAAAAAAAGACCTGAGAGGCACGTAGCTAATGACAATCAGGTTGTAGGATTGAAGAGAATGTGATGTTGATTTGTTTTACAGATCAGTTAAAATAAACTTACCATGCTCTGTTCAGCAAAATATTCTACACTGTATTACTCCCTGCTTCAGCTGTGCTGAAACTGAAAGCTAAAGTGAATGGCCATGACATTTTAAAATGTATTTTATTTATACAGGTAGTCTCATTGAGTCTCAAGGACTCATTTTCAAGGGAGACCTGTTCCAGACAGACAACATAAAGAGCCCAGACAACAATATATGACTATAAAAAGCAACCAAAATAACATTAGTGAAATAAAAACACTGTTACCTTTAGCAGCATGGAGATGGCAGATGGATGATCATGGAGACAGCCACCATGACAGACTTGAACCTATGACAGTTGGTGCTCCTGACCGCACCACTTGAAACTAGTCTTCATGCGCCCTCTGCTGGATACATTGTACAAATACACCTTGTGCCAGTAAGGACACATCTCACGCTGCAATTCTGCCACAGTGGGGACTAGATGCGAGGTGGAAGGATGGGATCTCCCTCACTACCCCCACCTCAGCAGTGAATGGTACCTGCCAGACAGAAGGAGGGGTGGAGATGCCATTAGTGAAGGTTTTCTGATGTGGTTGGACTGTACCACATTCAGTGTTTTAGGAAATGCTGTCCAGCTGGAATCTATCAGGTTTGAACCTCTGATGTGAGTCAGAAATGTTCATGTTGATGTGAGATTTTTAATTTTATATTTTCATTGCTATATCTGAATAAATAAATAAACAAACTAATTACCACTTGACTCATGGCGTCTCT
>JBBPBX010019003.1:25608-44945 GCA_038048925.1 Garcialebias charrua
TTGAGCCTCGAGGACTCATTTACAAGAGAGACCTGGCTACAAACAAAGAATTATCGACATATAGAATACATTAGTACTACACAATACTGTATGTTCATTTTTACTCCATACAGTATTTTGTCTCCATAAAGTGAGGATATAGTTCTTTAAAACGCAAAAATATTGTGTGTGGCTCACCACCACTTTATAGCTTCCCAGCTTATTTTGTGTAATTAAAATATACTTTTAAATAAATAAACATTTCTAACATTTTTGAGCTGCAAATTAGACTTTAACCCTTGTTGTTTGGAAATTAACCACCAGAACTATTTATTTATTTATTTGATTAGTTCATTACTGTGTTTAAAATGTTGATTTTAGTACGGGTTCATTAGTTTGATGAAAAGAGGGATTTGGACAGAAGAGTTTAATTCTGAAGCTCCAGGCCTCCATCTGCTGGACGACACTGGCAGCTCTAAATGGCTCCTTTTGGACAAATTTGATAAAAAAATAGTCTAATTTCTAACATTTCAGTATTGAAAGCAGAGGGTAGTAAGTAAGAGTTTTTAGGCTACAATAAAGCATATAGTTTTTAAAAAAAGGGGGATCTGTAGAATGAACAATATAGTTTTATGTGAAATTTGTTCACCCCAATCACGCCCCAGTGAGATGTCGCCTTGAACTAGTCACATCCTACAAAAGGCAATGAACGATCTTGACTGGCTGTAGTGACATGTTATGTTTAATATACGATGAAGAAATCTGCTTCATCATAGACTGCAAGTCCAGCAGCTTAAATTCCAAACATCAGTGTTAATAACACTTGCTCTAATAGATTCCTGCTCTGTTTACTTTATTGTGTGTTAATATGACTCACTTGCTTGAGTCTCGCCAAGGAGCTGATATTTCTCAGCTGAATTTTCCCCGTGTGTTGTTTCTAGTGTATAAACTTGAGGACACATTCTGTCAAGGCTTCTTCTGCAACTACGGTACTCAGCTAGATGGCCTGTCTTTGAACCTTGCTTGTTTGTTTTCTGGACTATGACTGAATAATCACCACAAAGCCACCACTTCTTTTATTTTATTTTATTTTTTGGCAAGATGGGCAGAAACTACAAACCGGATTCGACTGACGACTGAGAATCTTCACCAGCATATTTTATTTTTGTCACAGGCAAAAGACCGTTGAGTGTCTTGCTGCTTTTAGTCACATCTTAGATTGATGTTTTCAAGATGTTTTTCTCACTGAAGCCTCATCACTCTTGTGTGCTACAATGAATGTTTTAACTACTATTTTAGTCTCGTTTTTTTCTTCCAATGATGAGTTTTTTTAGTTACTTCTGATTTGCTTTTGATTGTTTTGTTTAGTACTTCCTGATACAAAGTTGGTAACTCTAAATTGTCCCTAGGTGTGAGTGAGAGAGTGAATGGTTGTGTGTCTCGTTTGTCTCTATGTGTCCCTGTGATGGACTGGAGACCTGTCCAGGGTGTACACCGCTTCTCACACAGTGACTGCTGGATATGGGCACCAGCGACCCCCACGACCCAAAAAGGAAGAAGTGGGTAAAGATAATGGATGGATGGATGATACAAAGTTTAGCTTTGGGATATGTATGTCCTTTTGTCTTTGATGTGACACTTCAGAAATGACAAGAAACCAATTTAAATAACTACCGTACATATTTTAGCAAATATAGCAATTAATAGATCTATTAACAGTGTGTTTAGCTGCAACTTTGTGCATTATAATTTTATTTGTTTGTGTCCTTGGCCTGTTACAAACCTTTAGCTCTATGAGCAACTATGTGCTTTAGATTTTAGAATAATTTCACAGAAACTGTCATGATCAGCGGCCCCCACTGGCCCCCCATCTGCTCATGCCTCTGCCCCTTCATGACCTGCCTACAAACCGGATTCCAAAAAGGTTGGGACACTAAACAAATTGTGAATAAAAACTGAATGCAATGACGTGGAGATGGCAAATGTCAATATTTTATTCGTAATAGAACATAGATGACAGATCAAAAGTTTAATCTGAGTAAATGTAACATTTTAAAGGAAAAATATGTTGATTCAAAATTTCACAGTGTCAACAAATCCCAAAAAAGTTGGGACAAGTAGCAATAAGTGGCTGGAAAAAGGAAATTGAGCATATAACAAACAGCTGGAAGACCAATTAACACTAATGCCCCCGGTAGAGCTGCGCGTACTGCCTGTACGACGAACGTACGCTGAGGACAAGTGTAGCCCCACAGGGCACGAACGCGCAAAGCTCTTTTTTTACGACCGCGCACACTTGCGCGGTGTCTGACCATAAACTTCCCCGGTGCCGGACTGTTTTGTATGTTACACAAATGAATTAAATTCCCCTTCTTCATCGCTGATCAGGACTTTTGTTTTGTTTTTTTGCCAAAAGTCAAGTAAAAGCTTCATCCTCCGTTCACTCCATGACTGAAATGAATGAATTCATGTCCTACCTGGCTGCGGGAGGTTTTAAATATTTCCTGGTGGGCTGTGGGCTGCAGGAAAAGCGCTCCCTGTTTTTATTTTTACTTTTTATTAGTTTTTATTAACATATAAAGTTAGAAAGACCGCAGCGGCTGCAGCCGAGCAACCGCAGCTGAAGCCAGCTGGTTGTCCCGCTCGAGCTGTCAATCATTTCAGTAGGCGTGTCAGCAAGTGACCAATCAGCGACCTCAGTTTATCCCCTCTGCACGCAGCGGCTCAAATTACAACAAGGATTTGGAGCGAAAACGCGAGCATTTAACGTGAGAAAGAAAGCAGAGCTGTGCCAGCAAACGCGTGCGCACAGAATGCGCGCGTAGAGTGGCGTACAGGCAGGACGCTCAGCTCTACTCCAGCCTTAATTAGGTCAATTGACAACATGGTTGGGTATAAAAAGAGCTTCTCAGAGTGTCAGTGTCTCTCAGAAGCCAAGATGGTAAGAGGATCACCAATTCCATTTGTTGACGCCATGAAATTTTGAAACAACATATTTTTCCCTTAAAATGATACATTCTCTCAGTTCAAACTTTTGATCTGTGATTTGTGTTCTATTCTGAATAAAATATTAGATGTTGGCACGTCCACATCATTGCATTCAGTTTTTATTCACCATTTGTTTAGTGTCCCAACTTTTTTGGAATCCGGTTTGTAGTTTCTGCCCATCTTGCCAAAATTTCTGTCCCCCAGCTTTGTTTTGCCTGTCACCCATCTCTCTGCTCAAACCTGCTCCTGTCATTCCACGCCATTCCTTCCTTGCTCCTCCACAGTAATCAGCACTAATCAGTCACACTTGTTCTTCTGCCTTTATAAGCTTCATGATCACAATCCACCAGTGCCGATTTATTAAACCTTCCATGATCCCTGATATCAAGCCATCCATAGTTTCATGCTACAGTCGTGTTTGCCTTGCCTTGTCTCGACGTCAAACCTGTACCACGGTTTCCTCACCTTGCCCATCCCTCTTCGGATTTTGACTGCTCAGCAGACCACGGTAAAGGACTCCGCTTTCCCTCCACGACTACGATTATGGATTACGACCTGGCTTTGGTTTCTGCTCTCTGTTTCTCTGTGAATGACCTCTGCTACGTTTTCTGGACCCTGCTTCTGGATTTCCCCCCCACGAACAACCTACTGCAGCTGCTCCGCCAGTGACTTCATCACTGCCACGCTGACAGGTGACTCTCTCCTCCAGCCTGTGAGGACCTGTTAACACTGCTTATCCTGACTCCTCCATCCAGCAGCCAAATAAATAAAAACTGTTTGTTGACACTCTTGTGTTTGGCTTATTTGAATCCAAAACCCGGTCTTGACAGAAACATGCTTTCAGATGTTCACATCAGTGTATCCACTTACGGTATATATTTGTTCTGTGACTTTCTTATTAAGGTTTAAATATGTATACATTTATTTATTTATTTTTGAACACTTTTGGATCTGTTAGGAATCGGAACTGTATGTCAATAATTCCCTCTCTTTTTCTTTCATTTATCTTGCTTCAGATTGTTTTTCCTTGTGTCCCTGTGCGATGCTGCTTCTGAGCATATTGCTAAACCTCATTAGAGTGACACAGCACCACACTGTGCCAGATCTCCTGCTGGTATTGTGCAACAGCTGCTTTATTGCGTGCTCTGTTGACATCCAGTCCAGCATTTCTTCACTGCAGGGGGAAAGTTTGGGTGACATGTAAGAGCAGAAACTTGGTATAACATGCCCTCATAATGGGATGGGAACCGTGTGCACAGTGAAGTAGGAGGTGGTATTAACTGCAGGTATAGAGGCGGGGGCGGAGAGGGTGCTCCGCCAGGCTGCCTCTAAAGCAAATGGAAGACAATTCAATTTCCTGTGATTCCATCAAGCTTCCGTCCTGCATCTAGGGGCATTAGGGTACGTTGAGAGGACAGGTCCTGACCCCCACATGAACAAGCCTGGAAAATGCACACATGCAGCACCATGCACTGAAGTGCTTCACTAACATCAGTCCCTTATTTCTTATTTGCTTTAAAATAACAAAAATGATTAAGTAAAAAAAATAAAATAAATATATATATATATATATATATATATATANATTCCTTTATTTTGTCTAGATTTAAAACTTCATGTTTTTTTCTTTTGAGATATGCTCAAAGCCCCTGGCTGTGGTTTCTCGATCCAGACCCTCCGGCAGATGAAGTAGCTGACGACCGCGGGCCCTGTCCAGTCTCCACGCCATCAGAGAGACCTGCCAGAAGTTCAAAACATCTTTAAATGTCTCACAAGCACACACATTATTTATATAAGTCACAAACAGAAACAACACATACCAGAAGATGTGTTTGTGTTTGTCATTTCACTTGTCAAGGACAGCAGCCTAGGACAGACAGTAACCTGCTAATATTTTTTTTTAATGATGCCTTCTCTGACAACTTGGAGACTTTAGACAGTGTAATGCCTCCTACCCACCGCCCCCGGCGTCGGGCGGCCGAAGCGGCCGGATAACACCGGTTTACATTCAAAGTCTATGGAGGAGACGCGTAGAGTCACGGGGAACAAGGAAGCGGCGAGATTCAACTGATCGAAGCGGCGCGGTGGCAGCCTGCACACGCACGCGCGCGTCGCCGTCGAGCCGCAGACGTCCCAAATGTTGATCTCTGGCGGCTCGACGCATCCGGCAAACAGTCGGGAGAGCCTCGCTATCTGATTACACAACCACAACGGGACTTTTTTCGGACTTTTTAAACTCACCGGATCCAGCCTCCAGGAATTGGAACCAAACTCCGGTAAGAAACGTGGCATTTTTACAGTTGCTGCTCACAGGCTGCTGTACTCTCCAGTGTAGATCACCCCAAACATAAAAAAAAGTTTTAATCTCATCGAAGACCGTCGGAGGTGCAGTTAAAACAACAACTGAACCCGGAAAACAAGCCAGAGACCCCTCCCTCTGCTACCCCCTAGTGTACGTCATCAGACGGTGTTCAGTGGCCAGTGGGACCGTGACCAGCGGCAAAAAGGGGACGGCAGGCGCGTTTGCAGTTGTGCGGTGGGTAGGAGGCATAATGTTTGTTGTTGTTTTTTTTTAATGTGACTAAAACAGCATTTGTATATTAACAGATTAAAAAATGTAACTAAACAAAAGTTCCACTTCACTAAAAGTCAAATTAGAGCACAGTTTCTTTATTTTTAAAGGTTGGTGTGTTCATTTCTAAATTTAATGTACTACAATCAATGTCTGTTTTGGGATGTGTACACTATTTCAGTAATCAATTACTGTAATAAACCACCTCTGACTTGACATCAAACCCTTTGTCAGCAAGGAGTTGTTGGCCAGTTGCTGCTGTAAAACAAAGTATTAATTCATATTTGACAATAAACAAAACAGTCTTATGTATAGTTAAACTGTATGCTTATACACATTGATGACAGGATTGCTTTTTTTTTCTGTGACATCATGTCACCGATGCTCCCAGCAAAACTGTGCAAATAACTTACAGAAACAGAGAAATGGCAGAAATGTTTTTAAAGTCAGACCTCAAATAATGTTAATAAAACATGTTTGTATTGTGGAAACTACTAATGTATATTTTTCCAACCCAGAAAGAGTTCAAATGATAACAGCTAACAGTGCAACCAGCCAGCCAGCCAGCGTATAATGTTAATAAAACATGTTTGTATGAAACTACTAATGTATATTTTTGCAACCCACAGTGGTCTGTTCATTTTTATAGAGCTGCACAGTGTTTGGTGCTATTTTATTCACCTGTTATTTCTTCTTTTACTCGTTGACGTTGCCTGGAACAATTATAAACACAATAAAAGTCATATTTCCCCAGCGCGACCGTTGGCAGTAATGACAAGACTCCAGTTGCGTGCCCCAGCTTCCGGTTGATTCTCGAAAAATGCGAGTGCGCATGCGCGATGACGTCAACTGGTAAAAGGTCTATTGAAGGAAGTTCTGATTCATCCATGCCCTTATTTCCTCCAGGCAGGTAGATAGGGCAGTGAGTGAAGATGGAGATGACAATGGTGATGATGATGATGCTCCAGTCCTGATGTAAAGCTGTGTATCGTCGGCATAACAGTGAAAAGAAATGTTGAACTGATTAATAATTTGACCTAAAGGCAGCATGTAAAGGGAAAATAGCAGGGGCCCCAGAACTGACCCTTGAGGGACACCACAGGAGACACAGACTGTCTGGGAAGTGGCATTGCCAAGACTAACACATTCCAGCCTATTGGAGAGGAAAGATTTGAACCAGTCCAGGACAGTGTCACAGAGACCGACCTCCACATGAAGACGGTGGAGGAGGATACTATGGTCCACAGTGTCGAAAGCTGCAGTGAGGTCAAGGAGGACAAGGATGGAGGGAGAACCAGTGTCAGCAGCCATGAGGACATCATTGGTAACTCTCAGCAATGCAGTCTCAGTACTGTGAGCTGCTCGGAAGCCAGACTGAAACTTCTCATACAGGGAGTGTTGTTGTAGGTGGACCTGCAGCTGAGCAGCAACTGCTTTTTCCAGCATTTTAGACAGAAATGGGAGGTGGGAAATTGGGCGGTAATTAGAAAGAATGTCGGGATCCAAATTAGATTTTTTCAGAAGAGGCCTAATGATGGCAGTTTTTAGAGGCAGTGGAACATGACCAGATTGTAGAGACTTATTTATTATTTGTGTGATTAATGGGCTTATTGCAGAGTGATTGGATTTTATGAGAGACGAGGGGGAGGGATCCAGGGCGCAGGATGAAGGCTTCATTTTCTTGATGATGGTCTCCACCTCACTCTGAACAACTTAATCAAAGCTGCTCAGGGACCTAGAATGCAGACGGGTAGGTGGCAAACGATGATCAGGGAGGTTGTGGAGCTGTGTTGGTGTTTCAGCTCTCCCACCCACTTTTTGATGGCATCAGTACGGGGAGTTGAACCGGCGACCTTCCGATTACAGGCTCACCTTCTCTAACCTCTGCTCCACCACTCTCTGTTTGTTGTTCAATCGTCTCCTGAATCCGAGTCGTGAATCTTTTGGGTGTGAAAAAGGCTCCTGAACCGGTGTTGTGTCGACCCGTTCGGGTCACCTCGCTCCCTCCGGTAACCCGGTTCTGTTTGTTCTGTCCAGGTGAGGAGTTCACGGTTCGTAAGTGGGGGTTCTTCTGTAGCCTCTGCTCCGTGTTCTACCTTAACGAGGACTCCGACAACGACCCCCACTGCTGCAGCAAGGCGCACTACAACAACCTGCAGGTGAGTCCGAGCAGCTGACCCGCAGTGCCGCTCGAAGAACCCGTTCAGCTTCTAACGGTTCGTTTGTCTGGTTTGTAGAAACATTACCAGCAGCTCCAGCACGAACCATCAGGAACGTCGGGCGCCATTTCAGACTGACTTCAACCGTCTGCTGGTTCTGCACCACTGGGTGCAAATGTGCCGGCTGCCCAATGGACCATGGGAAATGTATTTTATTTTATTCATTGTAGTTAGTATGATAATTAAAACCTTCTGATCAAAGCTCTGGGTGCGTTTGTATTTTTTATTATCCGGTAAATTATCTTCGCTGCTTTGAGTCCTTCGTCTTCTTCACTCCTCCAGAGAGTTCCTGGTCGCCCCGGGGTGTCCTCCTCCTGGGACACGTCCAGAAGACAACAAATCTAAAATAAAGAGAGCTGGAGCTGACCTTGACTGATAAAGACTCAATGTCGAAACATTAGTCAGTTTATTATCACCTTTATTATCAATTATTTATTTCTGATTATCACTTTTATCACTGCTACTGTTTGCTGAATAGATTTTAACCCTCCAAAATAAGAATCAGAATCAGGTTTATTGGCCAAGTACTGTATGTTGACACACACAAGGAATTTGTTTCCGGCTGTTCGTGTCTCTAGAAAATTTCTCTCTAAAAATGCTGAAAAAAAATGTCTCTCTATAGGATTGACACTATACAGATACTTTACATAAACTTACAAATAATACACAATATACAGAAAGATTCACATCACATGGGGGTTGTGAATGTTGGGGGTCACGCTGATGGATGTCTGATGATCAGCTGTTGGTGATGGTGATGGCCTGGGGGAAGAAACTTTTTGTGTCTGGCAGTCTTAGTGGACAGAGATCTGTAGCGTCTGCCAGACGGGAGAAGTTGGAACATTTGTGACCCGGGTGTGTGGAGTCTGTGATGATTTTTCCAGCCCGTTTCCTGGTTCTTGCATGATACAAGTCCTGAATGGAGGGCAGTGAAGCCCCGATGACTTTCTCAGCCGTCCTCACTGTTCGCTGCAGCCTGTTCCTGTCCTGCCTTGTGGCTGCTCCAAACCAGACTGTGATGGATGTACACAGGATGGACTCAATGACTGCAGTGTAGAACTGGATCAGCAGCTCCTGAGGCAGGTCCAGCTTCCTCAACTGGCGTAGGAAGTACAGTCTCTGCTGGGCCTTTTTGAGGATGGAGGTGATGTTGGGCTCCCACTTCAGGTCATGTGAGATGGTGGTTCCCAGGAACCTGAAGGACTCTACCGTAGACACGGGGCTGTTGAAGATTTTGAGGGGCAGCAGTTCTGGGGGGTGTCTCCTGAAGTCCACTCTCATCTCTACTGTCTTCAGGGTGTTCAGCTCCAGTTTGTTCAGGCTGCACCAGGACATCAGTCGTTCCACCTCCTGTCGGTACGCAGACTCGTCATCACTGATAAGTCCAATGACTGTAGTGTAGGGGTTGAACGAGTACATAATTTTTAGCCTCGACATTAACATAAAAAAACTCGAACGGCACTCAAGTAGCCGATGACGTCACAGTGTCTTATGATGCAAAATAAATAAATAAATATAAATGCATAAAAAACGTCTTTACAAAAAGAAAAAAAAGACCAACAAAACATTGGGAGCATTTATTATGCTCCTATCATTTATCATACTGCAGATAAGTCACAGGAAAAACAAAACTATTAGTTATTAATATTAATATTAAAAGTGAAAGTAAGGCGCTGAACCGAAACTTAAAAAACAAATGGGGCCACAGCCACACCGTACCACGCCTGCAGTGCTGTGCAATTTAGGTTTACTTTTAGAGATTGTGTTTATAGGTTTTTAATAGCTAGAGAGATGAATATTTGCTGCTTTTTGTTTGTGAAACGAGAGAAAGGAAGCCGTTTCGGCCGTGTTATATATGTGACCTGCAATGCAACACTGCCCCCTGCTGTCACAATCTACTACGGTGTTCAAAGCAAAGAAAATCAACAGGATGATTCAATGAGTAGCGCAATTTATAAAATTATAAACTGTTTTACCTTTTTGACAAGACGGCCTGCTCCATTAACATCCGTGCGCACACAGGAATCCATTTTGTAACGTCTACTAAAAGCTAAAGCCTAATTTATACTTGACGCGACGCGCAGCGCGCGAGGGTGCGCGCTCCAAAAGTGACGCAATTTCACAGTCCCCGCCCCTGCGCGTTGGCCCCGCGCAGGGGATTAGCGCGTGCCGTGCACCTCTGAATTTTTGAAACTCCGCAAGCCCTGCGCGCGCGGTGGGCGCTACGATTTGATTGACCGACAGCCTTCACCCTCTTCACGCCGGAGCCTGCAGCTGTTTGCGCCGCTGTGGTCGTGGAGACGGAGTCGCGACGCATGGAGGAATGTTTTGTGACACAAAATGTATTAAATTATCCTTCATTCCTGATCTGGAGTCGGACTTTTCTTTTGTTTTTTCGCCAAAAGTCACGTGATCGCTTTCTCCTCCGCTGACTCCATGCATTAAAACCGCAAATAAAGACAACAGTTCAGCACGCGAGCAGAAAGCTATTTGTTTTTGTTGTGTGACGTCAAACAGTTCTTCTTCTACGGTAGATTTCTTCTTCTACACCTTTCTTGCAACATATGCACAGGTTTTAGAGGGTACTGCCTCCTGCTGGTCCGTAAAAGAACAGCACTTTGCCATGCGCCGCCGTGGGACAACTATAAACACAGAGGCGACACTATAAACGCATTTCGCCGCACGGCACAGTGCACGCGCAGCGCGCGCGCTCCAGCCTGCGGACCAAAGCGCGAGTCTAACTCAGCCTTCAAAGCTACCTCGCGCGCTGTGAAATGTGACGTACTACGGGTACCCGAGGTGGACAAAAAAGCCTCGATAGAAGTCAAAGCACTCGATCTGTCGAAAACTTGGGTACTCTGTTAATGCACTACTGTAGTGTCACCTGCGAACTTCAGGAGTTTAACAGACGGGTCATTAGAGGTGCTGTAATATCCTGTCACGTACATATACGTGCTTACGTTAGAATGTACGTGATGACGTAGTTACGTAGTTGACGCAACTTTACGTTAGTTACTTTGTTGTTGTACTGACCAGATGAATGGCGGACATGTTGAATAAAAGCTCGCAGTGAACCAGACCTAATCTCCTACCATCCTTCGAACCTGTCGGTAATCGTGCACATTAAAGATAGCTGTATCACAGATGGACAGCTGATCTTTTACATGGTGTCAGAAGTTTGTGGATAATCGAGAAGAATCCCGAACGTTTTGCCCATCGACCTGACGACGGAAGATGGACAGCTCAGGTGTGCCGATACCGCACATGGACTGGGACGCGACGAACTTGCCGGACGCGTGGAGAAGATTTCGACAACACGTCGAACTGATGTTCACCGGGCCATACAAAAACAAGCCTCAAGAAGACAAATGCAGCTACCTGCTCCTGTGGATTGGAGAGAAAGGTAGAGACATCTTCAACACATGGGACCTCACCGCAGACCAAAGAAAGGTACTGAAAACCTACTTTGATAATTTCGAGGCACACGTCACGCCGAAAGCTAATCCAATCTACGCACGTTACAAGTTTTTCGAGAGGATTCAGGGAGAAACTGAAAGCTTTGACAACTTTGTGACAGAGCTTAAACTTTTGGCGAAAGACTGTAATTTCCCGAACACTGACGAGATGATAAGGGACAGAATTGTGTTTGCTACTAATTCACAGAGAGTGCGTGAAATGCTACTTTGTCAAGGTCCAGATTTAACGCTAGAAAAAGCGATCGACGTTGCCAGATCGTTCGAGTTATCACGACAGCAACTACAGACTATGACAAACGCCGCGTTTAGCATGCCAGCACAGTCCGTGCACGTGGTTGGCAAAAGCCGTAGCATGCTAACGCACCACAGTAGCAAAGCAACAGGCCGCAGCAACGGAGGCGTCGCTCAAAGCAAAAATATGTGCAGAGCATGTGGGAGAGGACACAGCCGCACAGAGGAATGTCCCGCAAAAGGACGCCAGTGCAATAAATGCGGAAAATTTAATCATTTCGCCAACGTGTGCAGGACGCAAACACCACAGCGCAGACAAAGCTTTGCACCCAGAAGAGTGCATCTTGTCGCAGACAGCCACGAACAACCACAAGAGGAGCTGTTTATCGACACAATCACTACAAAGCATGAAAATACTAACAAAGAACAAGCTTATGCAGAGTTGGAAGTTGGAGAAAAAAGACAAAAACTCAGCTTCAAAGTAGACACTGGGGCACAAGCGAACATAATACCAGCAGGAACATTTCATCAAATGTTTGGTAGTATGCCATTAAACCCCACGACTAGTAAACTCACAGCATATGGAGGTCAAACACTAAAAACAGAGGGTTCGTGCAGATTGTCGTGCAGCTACAAAAACACGTCTGTTTGGCTGGAATTCGACATAGTCTGTGCCAACGCACCTCCTGTTTTGGGCATGAGAGCATGTTTGGACTTAAATATAGTCAAACTAGTACACACTGTTGGTGTGCAGCTCAAAGAAAACACAGACATTTATGAGGAATTTGCTGACGTGTTTCAAGGGATTGGTCTGTTTCCAGGAGAATGCCAGATCGAGCTAAAACCCTCAGCATCGCCCGTGGTGTGCCCTCCACGACGCATACCTTTTGCCCTCCGTAACCACCTGAAGGCTGAATTGGACGAGATGGAGAAAAACGACATCATACAGAGAGTCACAGAACCAACTGAATGGGTGAACGCTCTCGTCGTCGTAGAAAACCCAAAGACTAAAAAGCTGAGAGTCTGTCTGGATCCACGTCCACTAAACAAAGCGATCCAGAGACCACACTACCCACTACCGACCTTGGACGACGTAACACCAAAACTAGCTGGAGCAAAGTATTTCAGCGTGTTGGACGCCAGGTCAGGTTACTGGACAATTAAACTCAACGAGGAATCATCGATGTTGACCACTTTCAACACAATTTATGGCAGGTACCGTTTCAACAGGCTGCCATTTGGGATCATCTCAGCGCAAGACGAGTTCCAGAGAAGAGTGGATGAAGCCTACGAGGGACTGCCAGGCGTGGCTACCATCGTGGATGACATTTTAGTGTACGGAAGCACTAAACAAGAGCACGACGCAAACCTACACTCAGTTTTGGAGAGGACCCGCCAAAAGGGTATAAAACTGAACAAAGACAAAAGCGTGATTTGTGTACCCGAAGTCAACTATTTTGGACACACGTTGACATGTGATGGTATTCGTCCAGACCCTAACAAGATTGAGGCCATCAGAGACATGCCACCGCCTCAAAACAAGTCTGAACTGGAAACCATACTGGGCATTAGGGGTGTAACGGTACGCTAAAATCACATTTTGGTTCGGTTCAACTACAAGGAGAGCTCGGTTCGGTTTATTTTCGGGTTTTTTCGGTACAAATTTTTTATTTATTTTTTTTACAAAATAAAGACTTACAAAATGTTTATTTTGAAAATGTGCCAAAAATATGTTTGTATTGTATTGTAGTAATAAATAAAAGTGACCCATTTGGATGATATTTTAAATAAACAGCACTCTACAATAAATAAACTATATGAACAATAATAAAAATCTTAATAAATGCAATAACAGTCAGAACCAGAACAATAAGCAGCAACAGACTGTTTACAATCTAACTAATCAAGTTTTTGTTCAGTAGCAGCAGTGTGGCTGTATTTGTCCTCATTACTGTACTCACAACTTCTTCTTGGTGGGACAGGTGGGACTGTGGGAACAGTTCAGAGTTCAGTTCAGTCATCACTTAGCTGCAGGTGGATTTACCTCTGTCACAGACTGGAAATAAAAAACAAAAGAGATTAAAAAAAACAAGTTAATAAGATTATGATAAAAAAAAAGATTATTTAGATAATAATAAAACAATACCTCTTGAACAATTGAATCTCTCACTCTTCATCATCATGGCAGGCAGGGCTTTAATCTGGTCCAGGGCTTGTTGTTGACAACATCAGTTAGTTTTTTCATAAAGAGCTGAACTTTTTGAAGTGTTGACGTGATGAATGTCTCATAGCGACGCTCAGTAACTTTAAACCCTGCGCATATAACAACGTTCAGACAGATTCAGAGATTTAAAAACTCATACAGCTTGTGTTATTGCTAGGGTTGGGCATCGAGAATCGAGAATCGTTCGGAACCGGGACTAACTGTCCGGTTTTCCCGGAATCGTTCAAAATATTAATTTGCGATTCCTAAGTTCGATGCTAGTTAGCCGACCGGAAGTAGCCCCGCCGAAAACCAACGAAGAAGAATCCACCGGAAGTGTGGATTCCGCGATCGAAAGCTTACTAATTAATAAAATGACCAGTCAGGTCAGTGCAGCACTTGCAATAATTTTCTATCATGCAAAGGAGGGTGGAGAAGTAAAATAGTGTCCCGTCTTTGATGCGCTCCACCGGATTATTTTCGCTTCGTATCGACCGGAAGTACAGAGTGGTCCGTCTGCAAAACGCTCCGCCGAACTTTTCGCTAATCGCCACCTCTTCGGCTCCACCAGGTAAATAAATAAACTATAAACTACATCTCATACCAACATTAAGGCAGCTAACAAGTTATACTCCGCTTAAAGCGGTAAGTCAGCTCAAATACAAACACGATGCTAACGTTAGCTTGTATTTTTTCTTCTTAGACAAACGACCTGAAATGGCTTCAGTGTTCACCACCAGTGACTGTCCAAGGTAAAAACGTCAGTAACTTTAGAGTGCCACAGCTGTTACAGCATATGTTGTGAAAAGGTTGCATCCCTTTTCAGATGTGAATTCAACCATGGATTGCACTTACATTGCACTCAAATCCAACACTTATTAACATTCTTAATCCATTTAAAGTTCTCAGTGTCTTTTAAAATGTCTAAATGTCTCTAGTTTTCAGTATTATATAATTTCTGTTTATGTTCTCTTTCATTCCATTATGAGTGCATGTCACAGTTTGAAGAATTATTGAATAGGTTAGTTAGGCAATAACAACAGAGCTAATAATTGTACACATTCTCAGTCTTAAAAATGATTTAATAATCTCTTTTTACTGATAATACTGATAAACCTGTTGTTTGTTTAGGAACTTCCTGCAGCCTGTCCAGAAAGTCTCCACTGGAGGAGCGTTTTGCTGAGGAAGAGGCACAACATAATTTCACAACTCCATGTCCATGAAGAAACAAATGGAGAGAGGGCTGCAGATACCAGGACATCCCACCAGCTGTTCTGTCTGAGGATCCTGCTGCTGGTGGTGGAACCAGGTTAGCCCATCAGTGGGAGCTCAGTAACATGACTGCAGCATCAGACACTGGACAATATTATATGTATAATAATAATAATAATAATAATAATATATGTTTGTGAGTCCTCCATGTTACCATACCATACCATTTTATTTATAAAGCACTTTCAACAGGAACAAGTCCACACCAAAGTGCTTCATGTTGGCTCTAATCTGCCCTGTGAGAAATTCATAGTAAATGTAACAAAAAGGAAAAAGTTCATAGCATTAAATTCAAACAGAAGTACAAATTATTTCATCCTGAAATAACTCTGGCTAACTACTGTAGCTTTTTTATAACATGGAGTTAAACTCAATGTAGTCTCCTCAGATAAATAGTGTTACCATTATTTTTATATTAAAGGTTCTGTTAACTTATTATTTTTATATTTGATTGTTTCTGTTCAGTGCCCTGAGACAACTTCTGTTGTGACTTGGAACTATACAGTATAAATAAACTGAATTGAATTGACACGTCTTTTTGTAACCCCGCCTACAAAAAGAATCGGAACCGAGAATCGAAAAGAATCGGAATCGAAACGAAGAATCGAATCGGAACCGGAATCGCTCAAATTCAAACGATGCCCAACCCTAGTTATTGCTCGGGACCGCTGTGATTACCTAAAGGAGTTTTAATACAGCTACTGTTCACGTTCGGATGACACAGTTTCCAGCACGTTCACGTGATGTGTTGCTGCTGCGTCACTCAAGCAGCTGCTGCAGAGTCTTCATGAAACAAAGTCCACACAAGCTGCGCGTGCGCTCATCTTTTGAAGAAAGCTATAACGTTCAAAAACAGGAGACCGCACGAGATGCTAACGGCTAAATGCTACGCGTGCCACGCGAAAATAGGTCCGTGCTGAAACGCGCCCAGGAAATTTTGTTCCGCGGTGCATATATTCCCCTGTTAAGAACGTTTAATGAGTGAAAAAATAACCGAAACGGTACGCAGGTGGACCGAACCGAACGTGGTGTACCGAAACGGTTCGGTAAACCCATTACAACCGTTACATGCCTACTGGGCATGGTCACCTACCTCGCAAAGTTTGCACCACGACTGTCAGAAGTGACTGCGCCGCTCCGAGAACTCCTGAAAGAAAAGAACGAGTTCGTATGGGACACAAACCAAGAAGCCGCTTTCAAGTGTGTGAAAGATCTACTCACAACAGAACCAGGTCCAGTACTCCAGTACTTTGACCACAAAAAGGAAGTAAAGCTGCAAGTAGATGCTTCAAAGTACGGGCTAGGCGCCGTATTGCTACAAGATGAAAAACCAGTAGCCTACGCATCTAAAACCCTCAACGAGACAGGTAAACTATGCACAGATTGAGAAAGAACTCTTTGCAGTACTCTTTGGCTGTAAACGTTTTCACCAATACCTGTACGGACGTCAGGTAATCGTTGAGTCAGACCACAAACCACTGGAGTCAATTATGCGAAAACCCCTCGCAGCTGCTCCTCCAAGACTTCAACGAATGATCATACAGCTACAGAGGTACGACATCATCATCGTACACAAACCAGGCAAGCATATACCCGTCGCAGACACGTTATCCAGAAAACCCACTGCACGCCACGATCCTTCATTAAAATGGCCGACTCACCTAATAAGCTAGTATCATTCAAAATGGCAGACTCACCTAATTAGCTAATTTGATTCAAAATGGCCGACTCAACTAATTAGCTAGTTTGATTCAAAATGGCCGACTCACCTAATTAGCTAGTTTGATTCAAAATGGCCGACTCACCTAATTAGCTAATTTGATTCAAAATGGCCGACTCACCTAATGAGCTAGTTTGATTCAAAATGGCCGAATCACCTAATTAGCTAGTTTGATTCAAAATGGCCGACTCACCTAATTAGCTAGTTTGATTCAAAATGGCCGACTCACCTAATTAGCTAGTTTGATTCAAAATGGCCGACTCACCTAATTAGCTAGTTTGATTCAAAATGGCCGACTCACCTAATTAGCTAGTTTGATTCAAAATGGCCGACTCACCTAATTAGCTAGTTTGATTCAAAATGGCCGACTCACCTAATTAGCTAGTTTGATTCAAAATGGCCGACTCACCTAATTAGCTAGTTTGATTCAAAATGGCCGACTCACCTAATTAGCTAGTTTGATTCAAAATGGCCGACTCACCTAATTAGCTAGTTTGATTCAAAATGGCCGACTCACCTAATTAGCTAGTTTGATTCAAAATGGCCGACTCACCTAATTAGCTAGTTTGATTCAAAATGGCCGTCTCACCTAAGTAGCTTGTGTATTGAACCTGCCCTGTATATTGCCTTGTATATTGAACCAAGATGGCGCCCTATGTTACTCAGTTTCTCTGAAAACTCAAGGTCCCATTCATTTCCTATGGGAAATTTACGATTTTTGTTAGCAAAATATTTCGCCGTGGTAACTCCGATTGCTTAGAAAAGTAATAGCACACATCTCGGAGTCGGGCCGGTCGTTTTGATATAACTTTTGTGGGGGTGCACGTTACGGTACGAGCCGCATTAATGTTGATGGATGAATAATAAATAAAAACTAGAAAGTTCCTGGAGAAACTTCGACGGGGGCTGCCGGCTGTTGCTGGAATTTTTATTCCGTGCCGTACAGGCTGTTGCCGAATAGAAACATTTTGATGTGAACATACTATGAGTTTGGTATCATCCAAAGCTACCACTATACCAAGTTTCAAATTAATATATCCAAAAATGACTGAGTTATAATCAATTTCTGTGTATTGTGAGGTAGCTATGGCAGCCATCTTGAATCAAAATGGCTCCAAATGTTAATCAGTTTTAGACATACATCTGATAAATACATTCTGTGAGTTTCAAACAAATCCGACAGTGATTATAATTTCATCAGGCTCTAAATCATGTGACTTGACAGCAGCAGTTTGTGTAAGGAGTGTTCTCCCATTCATTTCCAATGGGGAAATATGGCAACTTTGTTAGCAAAATACATCGCCATGGTAACTCCGATTGCCAATAAAAGTAATAGCACACATCACAGGGCCGAGACGATCGTTTTGATATAACATTTGTGGGGGTACACATTGTGGTTCGGGCCGCATTAAAGTTGAAAGAAGAGCAAGTTAGCTGAAACACAGGAGAGTAAAAGTAACACTAGAAAGTTCCTGAAGAAACTTCGACGGGGGCTGCCAGGCTACTGCCCGCAAGTAGCCATCCTGAATCCTAATGGCTCTAAATCAGGGGTGTCAAAGTCAAATACACCGAGGGCCAAAAAAACAAATTTGCTACAAGCCAAGGGCCGGACTGGTTCAATGTTTATTATAAGGAGGTGATAGAAGTTTTTTTTCTTCTTTCTGCACTCTTTTCATTCAATGTTTTTTTTTCATGAATTTGTTTTATTTTGTCTCTTTTAAATGAATGAATAAATGAATTAAATAAAATATTAAATAAAGCCTCAATAAACGCTTATGATCAATAACTCATGTGAATAATGCAGAATACCATCCTGATTTATGCTCAATAATCCAGGTGAATAACACAGAATAACATCCTGAATTATGCTCAATAATCCAGGTGAATAACAGATTAACACCCTGATGCATGCTCAATAATCCAGGTAAATAACACAGAATAACATCCTGATTTATGCTCAATAATCCAGGTGAATAACAGAATAACACCCTGATGCATGCTCAATAATCCAGGTAAATAACACAGAATAACATCCTGATTTATGCTCAATAATCCAGGTGAATAACAGAATAACACCCTGATGCATGCTCAATAATCCAGGTAAATAACACAGAATAACATCCTGATTTATGCTCAATAATCCAGGTGAATAACAGAATAACACCCTGATGCATGCTCAATAATCCAGGTAAATAACACAGAATAACATCCTGATTTATGCTCAATAATCCAGGTGAATAACAGAATAACATCCTGATGCATGATCAATAATCCAGGTAAATAACACAGAATAACATCCTGATTTATGCTCAATAATCCAGGTGAATAACAGAATAACATCCTGATGCATGATCAATAATCCAGGTAAATAACACAGAATAACATCCTGATTTATGCTCAATAATCCAGGTGAATAACAGAAAAACACCCTGATGCATGCTCAATAATCCAGGTAAATAACACAGAATAACATCCTGATTTATGCTCAATAATCCAGGTAAATAACAGAATAACATCCTGATGCATGATCAATAATCCAGGTAAATAACACAGAATAACATCCTGAATTATGCTCAATAATCCAGGTGAATAACAGAATAACATCCTGATTTATGCTCAATAATCCAGGTAAATAACAGAATAACATCCTGATGCCTGAATTATGCTCAATAATCCA
>JBBPBX010019004.1:12374-22536 GCA_038048925.1 Garcialebias charrua
TGACCCCGGGGGGTCATTGTGTGTGGTCGCTGGTGGGATTCGTCCGGTTCTTCCCCTTGGTCGGATCTGGGGAGTGGGCGAGTGGCTCGTCCTGTTCGGGTGGCCCTGGGGACTCTGGGCTCGGGGTCCTTCCTGGAGTCTTGGGCTTTGATCGCCCCTTCGTCTGCCTCGGGCTTTGGGGGGACGGATCTCTGATGCTTCACAGTCGCTACTAAATGTTCTATTGGAGGAACCTTATTCACTTATGCATGCTCACAACCACACACAAATGGATGCAGGGATGTATATGTAGATATATGCAGATATGTAGATGGGTATATGAATGAATATAAATGTATATGTATGTATACTGTATATATATTTGTAGGTATGGGTATGTGTATTTATAGAAATCTACTGCAAGGTCATGAATATTATTAGTCTTTATGCATGTATGTTTCGTTGCTGTGTTCTGTCATGTGCTTTGCAGGATTGCGGACGGAGGTTGGGTGTGTTTGCCTTGTGCTCTTTTTGTGGATAATTGTTGTTTTGTTGTCTTACTTTCTCTTTTCTTTCTCTCTATAAAAAAATACATATTGGAGTGAGAGGATGGCTATAAGGTGAGAAGGGAGGCCATCTAAAAAAAATTTTTATTTGATTTAAAGAGAAAGTTATTATTTGTTACTATTGCATTGTAAATACATTCAAACAGCTGTCTGAGTGATTGCATCATGGCAAAGTGTCTTTAACTCGTATTATCCTTTTTTTCAGGCCACAACACTTATCACAAGAAATGGGTTAGCATACAGATTGGAGGTAAGGAAATTATGAGCGGACAACTTCATCATCAACATCAGCAAAACCAACGCAATGTTTGCAGATTTTCATGGATTTTCACGAAGCCAACATTGCAATCCTTCCTTTCTGCATCAAGACAGTCTCTGTGGAGATGGTTTGGCACCTTAATATCTTGGGGTTTTATTTCACCAACACCTATTCTGGGTGTAGTTTTGCCCTGGGCATCATTAGGATGGTTAATCAACACTTGTGCCTCCTGAGGAAATTATAAAGACAAGACTGAGCTCTAACATCCTCAGCTCTATTTACAGGTGTGTGACAGAGTGTGTGTCACTGTGTGGTATGCTAGCTACATTAGAAAGAAGGGCTGTGGAACATGTGGTCAGGTTTGCACAAAGAACAATTGGATGCAGCTTACCACAAAATGGACAGGTCAGCCTGTATCATAAGTGACTCCTCCAACCATGCACATGGACTGTTTGCTCCCCTGCCCCCAGGCAAGAGGCTGCACAGCATCTGGCCAAGGATAACCAGAATGAAAAGCAGTTTCCCCCCCCCCAGATTTAGTCAAAATGATGAATTGCTCAACAATTCCATGGGGGAAAAAAATCTTTTTTTTTTTTTAAACACATGTTTTGCTTCCACGTACTACACTTTACAATTGATTCCATCTGCTGCTGTTTATATTCCCTTTTAATGGTCTTGTATAGCTTATTTTCTCTGTAAAAATGTTAAATGTTAAAATTATTTTCAAACTATTTTTCTTTACTTGTTTGTTTCTTTTATTAACATAAAATGTAATGTGTAAAAATACTTCTTCACAGGTTGTAGGAAATTATTTTTTTCTTTAATCTGAGAAACTAGTGACATAAGTATTGATGCTTTTGATATGCATACATTTCAGAGTTGTAACACATATTGTCATATATGCAGTAGCAGTTCGTAGATTGGTGATCTAAGATACCTATCTTGCTTCATTTTCTTTTTGTTTGTTTGTTTCCACACCAAGTTATTTGGCTTGGCTCTCCAGCTGCAGTCTGAAAAATATTTGATCTGGAACTTGAATGGCTGCCATAAACTCAAAAGCTCATTACTTTTGAAAAAGGAAATAGAAGTAATCAATGTTCTGTAGCCTTCCCAATGATTCACTGCAAATGAGCCAATTAAATTAAAATCTAAAATTTCTTAACCTCGTAGGAGGTGCTTTATTTCTGCTAAATGGTGCATGAAAACAAACAAAACCAAACAAAATTAATTTCTGTTTCCACTCACATCACCAGGCAAAGACACTGTAAAGGCTGGTTTATACTTCTTGCCGCACGTCTTTTACCCCACCCCCCTTGAGAGAACCCAGCGATGACGTAATTGCGTGTGTGTCACCGACCGCATTGAGTGTTTATACTTCTAAAAGACGTGGGGATAATCCCTCCCTCTTCCCTCCCACTGCATATGTCACGCGCACTCCCACAGCATGTTTTATCAGGACAAACAGATTTAATATAATGATAGGCTCCATTACCTCATTTTGTGAGTCCGTTATCATGGGCGTAGCCAGGATTTATGAGGAAACGTGGACCTTAAATTGCAGCACGCCTCGGTGGCTCACTGGAAACGCGTAGGTTTACAGCTCCAAAGCTCTTCTCGACTCGGGTTTGAATCTCACCTGGTAGAACTTATATTACGTTTGTCTTTTATTGAAAAAAAAAAAAAGGAGTTTGTGTTAACCACAGGCATATTAACTTCTTTTTTTAATCCAATAAAAGACAAACGTAAAATAAGTTCAACCAGGTGAGATTCGAACCCGAGTCGAGAAAAGCTTTGGAGCGGAAACCCTACGCGTTTCCAGTGAGCCACCGAGGCGTGTTGCTATTTCAAGGTCCATTTTTTCTTATGTCGGCTGTTGTAATGTTTGTAGTCGTCCCCCGGTGTTTAATGTATGTGTCCAGCCACTGCAAAGACAGGTATAACGGAGGAACTGGATTGGTCCCGCCAGGATCCCCGCTCCGGACCGCCTCGGCGAGTTTCTCTTCAAAACTATCCATGTCTGTCAAAGCAAAAACAAAAACCGGCTTCTAAAAGAGTAGCGGGTAGCGTGTAGCGGTGTCATACACCATATATGGACATCCAAACAAAAAACGCCCACAAACTTTGAACCAATCACACGCTACGAGCCGCATCGTCCGCGTCTCGGAGTTCTGACTGGGGGCCATGTACAAGATGGCTGTCACCGGAGGATCGCAGCGGGAGTGCAGACGGAAGTTGCGCAACTTTTTTCACTCAACAAGGGGTAAAAGGCATGCGAAACCAGCCTTTAAAGTGTGAAACTGATAAGTTAGCTACTTACCATTAAATCCCAAATTAGTTATTATTTTATTATATCTATTGAATATTAATGACAATTATTTTATTATTAAAATACAGACAGTGCCAGAAATTATTATATTTTCAAGTGTTTATATTTTCTTTTGTTTAGTTTTGGAATCGTTTTTAAAGTCATTTCCTGTGATGTCAATTTTCTGTATTTCCTTTGTGCTCAGTTTCTTTTACTGTTTCCTGCTATTCTCAGTATTTGTCCTGTATAATATTCTACTCATCAGTCCTGACCTGCCCATTTACACCTGTGCCCTATTTAGCACAGATGTACACACTTCACAAGCCCCTGCCTATTTAGTCGTTCAGTGTTCTTTCCTTAGCCGTATGTCAATGTGGTTAAATACACAGTCTGGTTCTCTGTTTTTGTTTTGTTTTGATGTCACACCAGTTTTGTACATTTTTTTATTATTATTAAAGTCATTATTATTATTATTATTATTATTATTATTATTATTATTATTATTATTATTATTATTATTATTATTATTATTTTTCGTTCTTGTGTATATCTGCATCCCTGGGTCCTAACTTGAAGTTGAACTCAGATTGTGAAAGATAAGATTCAGTCTAGAAGAACTGAAAGAAGATCTTAAAAAAAAATAGTATGGATTTATTAATTTTTGCAGTTTGTAACTTGTGGCCCGTATACAACTTATGTTATTCAATTTATTTATTATTTTACAAATGCTAAAAGTAAATGTCAGCTTAAAATTTATATGTAAATCCTAATTTTATCCATCCATCATCTTATCTTTACCTGCTTTGTCCTTTTTGGGTTGTGGTGTCACTGGTGCCAATATCCAGCCAACGCTATGCAAGAGGCAGGGTACACCCTGGACAGGTCTCCAGTCCATCACAGGGACACAGAGACAAACAACCATTCACTCTCTCACTCATACTTGGGGACAATTTAGAGTTACTGATCAGCCTTTATGCGTTGACAATTTAGGTGCACAATCATTACTTCTCTTGAAAAGATGGTTTAGACAAATACAAGTGTTGGATTACAATGATTCCAGCTCCTTTTGATGGAGAACAAAATGAATAGTTCAAATAATTTCACTGGAAAGGGACTCTCCAAAATCAAGAACAATTCAAAATGAATTCATGTGAAATAACATCCAATTTCCCCGTACCCCCCAAGGCTGACGTTCAAAGGACTGTCGACTAGGTTTGGTCATTCAATACTTCCTTCATTATTTTCTTGTTTCATCTCCTTTGAGTCAAAGTTTTCCTGATTACGGTGCTCATCTTTCTTGGAACAAGTTAAGTAGTTTTCTTTCTCTATTCTGTACCTTTTTCTTTAGAAATTTCAGATGTGGTCTTTGTCTAACTTTACCATGTGAAAATTGTGCATTTTGTTCCAAGTTGGAAAAGTTAAACAAGAATTATAATGTGATAACATAGGAGTCAATAATTATGTTTATGTCTTCAGCAGACTATACTACAGATTGAATACAGGTCCATGTTGCTAGGTTCCATGCCATTTTGAAAATCTTGTGCTGAGACATGCTGTTATGGAGATTGTTGTGAGGTTACGGAGCGTGTGCCGATGACCTGAAAAATGCATTGAGTCTGAAATTGAAAACTCTGAACACTAGCCTGTTACTTCAACATACAACTCTGAGCATGAATAAATTTGATCTCATTAGTATAAAGAATGCCCTGCTATAATACTGACATCCTGTCTGCATTCACTTGCTCACAACTACTGTATGTTCAAGCTGCAGAGACATCAAGTCCCTCAAGACCAGACAATATAAATCATGAAAAAATAATGCCGTTTTTTGTTGTTGCTTGTTTTAACAGAAAATAAATACTATTATATCAAATAACATAAGGACTCTTGTCTGTCTGTTTATCCCCTTTCACCACCTCTATTTGCTTTCTGCAATTAAGGAAAATGTAACTATTTCATCTAAAAACTACAATGAACTATCAAATGGAATTGTTTGGCGAGTAAACAATAAACAAACAACACAAATTTGATTTTATTTTAATGTAGATTTTTTTTTAAACATAGCCATCAGGGTTGGAGCTGGTACTTGTTAACAAAAACTCCAAGTGACACTAAACCCGCACAGCTGACACCAGCACTCTGGATTTCCAAATCCATCACTTGTGCTTTTTGTTTGTTCAAGAACATGACGACTCCAAAAGCACCTACCGTACATGGAAAGCTTTTCATTATCAGTTAACCATTGTCATCTGCTTTAGAAGTGTTGAAGCAAAAAGTGAAAGAAAAACAGTCAACAAGTGTTCAGCGCATGATGTTATTTGTTAAAGTATTCCAGCTGGTGACCTGATGAAGTCGGCTAAGAGAAGCCTAGAGTGCAAAAAAGAAGGGATCTGGAATTCAAAACTATTTTTCTTAGAGTCAGTTGCTCCCTACAGTTTATTACTTCATATTATTTTATCTGATCATGTTATTCTCATGGGTGAGTAGTGGTGCACGGGTTAGATGAGTTGGGCTTGTGATTGGCCGGTTGCCGGTTCAACTCCTGACAAAGACAACATCAAAATGTGGGTGTGAAAGGTGAAACACCCACACCTGTCTGCACCCTCATTTGCCCCACTCTGGGCCCCTGAGCAAGGCCCTTAACTGCTGTCAGTTTAGAGTTAACTGATCATACCAAACAAAGACTAAACTTATGCAACCAGAAGTTGCAACATAGCCAACTACATACAAAAACAAAGCACAGCTAGCTTTAAGTATTAGCCTTTAATTTAACCATTTAGCATGCAATGTAATTAATTAATATTAATATTATTAAATAATTGGGTATCTTTGTCGACTAGCATCTCTCTTTTAAGCTCCACGTGGAAAACCTAGTAAAGAAACTGAAAGTTAACCTGGGTTTCGTTATCAGAAACAGATCATGTCTTACACTGAATGTCAGGAAACACCTTGTAACTGACTTTCCTTCCCTCCATTGATTACGGTGACATTATCTACATGAATGCTCCTACAAGCACCCTGCAGATGTTGGATGTTGTCTATCATGGTGCACAAAGATTCATAACTGGCTGTGATTATCGTACCCACCACTGCACCCTGTATTCACTGGTTAACTGGACATCATTAACCTCACGCAGACTCTTCCACTGGTACATTTTCATCTTTAAATCACTTCTTGGTCTGCTGCCTTCATACATCTCCTCCTACATGTCTCTGCGTGAGTGCAGCTACAGCGTGCACTCTCAGGACATGATTACCTGCAGTGTTCCATCAGTGAGGACTGAACTTGAAAAAAGGGCCTTCTCCTACTATGCTCCTGCTTCCTGGAATATCTTACAAAAAGATCTGAAGCTCTCGACCTTGACCTCTCTAAATGGCTTTAAGAATCTGTTGGAATCCTGGCAAAAACCAATGCAGACATGTTCCTGTTTTTGATTTTCTACATCTGCCTTATAATCTGTCTGTTTTGCTACTTTGACATCTTTGTTTTAACTTGTTAAAATAAAAAAATCTGTATGCCTCTCTTATGATTGTCTATTGTTGATTGTCCAGGAAAATCTACTGTTGCTGTTGTCATCATTCTTTGTTTGTAGCCAGGTCTCTCTTGTAAATGAGTCCTCGAGGCTCAATGGGATTAACCTGCCTAAATAAAGGTGGAATGCATTTTTTTTTACAGAAAACGGAGGATTGACTTGTAGTTGCCTTTGTACAGATGAGCATGAAGTATTTCATATTATCACTGTTGTATTCAGCTGCTCATGAGGTCGGCGGCAGGGCTTTATCATTTACATTTTTTCAGACTCAGTTTAGGTTTTTGAAATGGAATAAACTTTATTCCACCTTCTAAAGCAGGACTATTCAACTAAACTTCTCTGTAGCTATGTTTCCATCCAATTTAAATTCGATTTTTGAGCGAATTTTAGAAAATTTCGCTAAAATGTAAATTAAAATTATGAGGATCAGAAGTGTTTCCATTAACTGGCTTGAAGCGCATCTGCAATGCCACGCAAAGCGTCTCTACGTCAGACGTCAGCGTCATTACGTCACACGTCAGCGCCATACGTCAGACGTCAGCGTTACGCACTTCCACAGTAAACAGGAAGTAGCGTTTGAAAACAGACATCTCGGCAAAATGGAGAGAATATTTCAGGTATGTGTTGCTATCGGGCAAGTTGTATTTATTCTGTCATGCCAACTAGTTTTAGCGATGTTACATGTTGTCCGGAGCGGAAACAGCTGATCAGTCACGTGACGTGAATGTTCGCTGCGGCAGAACTGAGTCGGCTAATCTGTTTCCATCTGTCGTTTAGCCGACTCAGCTCTGAATCGACTCCCCAAAAACTACCTCAAGCGAGCGTATAAACTTTAGAGCGACTTAGAGGAAGTTAACTCGAATTATGCCGTTTCCATTTAGCTTTTCTGATGCGATGCTTCATAATGCGCACCTAGAAACCTTGATGGAAACACGCCTAGTGGGGCACAGTTGCTGAGAGCCAGCAGCTCAGGGGCCGGACATCCAGCAATTAAAGTCATTACAGTATCAGAGTCAGAGTCAGAGAGTCAGAGAGTCTTTATTGTCATTTGCACCACATGTGGTACATGATGAAATGAGATTATGTACACAGGGTCCCAGTTACATCCAACAACATGCAAGAGAAAAACAGTAATAACACTCTAGGATTAACTAAGAAAAACATCAGCTAGTAATACACTAAGCCCTAATGTAGTAGAAAAACATCATTATAAACAGCAGCACGAACACGAGTCTGTATGAGCAGATGGTCACAGATGAACACAGCAACAAGAAAACAGATCAGCATCAGCATGATGTGATATTTTGCAGTGTTTATTCATATTGATTATTTATTCATGAGTCTAACAGCCTCAGGGTAGAAGCTGTTCCTCAGTCTAGTGGTTCTACATTTAATGCTCCTCAACCTCCGTCCTGAGGGGAGTGGAGCAAAGAGTGAGTGTGCTGGGTGAGTGAGGTCTTTCATGATGCAAGTGGCTCTTTTCCTGCATCTGGAGGTGTAAATGTCTGTGATGGTGGGGAGACTGACTCCAACAGACTTCTGTGCAGCCTTCACCACTCTCTGTAGAGCTTTCCTCTCTGCAACTGTGCAGCCTCCATGCCACACGTTGATGCTGGAGCACAGGATGCTCTCCACTGCACACCTGTAGAAGGAGGTGAGAACTGGGCTGCTCAGACCAGCTCGTCTCAGCCGTCTGAGGAAGTAGAGTCTCTGATGACCTTTCTTGATCAGGCTGGTGGTGTTGTTGCTCCAGCTGAGGTCATCACTCATGTGTACACCCAAGTATTTGTAGCTGGAGACCACCTCCACTGCAGATCCACTTATGTTCAGTGGAGTGTGGGTGTGTTTGTTCCTTCTGAAGTCCACAATCATCTCCTTTGTCTTCTTCACATTCATGTGAAGGTTATTCTCTTTGCACCAGCTCTCCAGGTGTTCCACCTCCTGTCTGTAGCTGGACTCATCATTGTTTGTGATGCATCCCACCACCGCTGTATCATCTGCAAACTTAACAATATGACAGCCTGGATGTGTGGCTGTACAATCATATGTGAGCAGAGTGAACAGGAGAGGGCTCAACACACATCCTTGAGGAGAGCCAGTGCTGAGGGTAATGGTGGAGGAGGAGAAGTTGTGGATCTTCACGGACTGTGGTCTGTTTGTTAAGAAGTCTAAGACCCAGTTACAAACGGAGGGGCTTAGTCCAAGTGTGGATAGTTTGTCTATCAGAGTTTGGGGGATCATGGTGTTGAAGGCAGATGTGAAGTCCACAAAGAGCATACGGACGTATGAGTCCTTCTGATCCAGGTGGGTGAGAGCAGTGTGGACCACAGAGGAGATGGCGTCCTCTGTAGATCGGTTCTCGCGGTATGCATATTGATGAGGGTCCTCGTTGATGTTAACGGTTCTCTTGATGTGGGACATGACCAGTTTCTCAAAACATTTTGCGACTATCGGAGTGAGAGCCACCGGCCTATAGTCATTCAGACCAGTCACTGTGGAGCTCTTTGGGACTGGCATGATGGTGGCGGTCTTCAGGCAGATGGGAACTGACTCCAGTGCAAGTGAGGTGGTGAAGATGTCAGCCAGCACCTCACAGAGCTGATCAGCACATTCCTTCAGAAATTTCCCCGGGATGTTGTCAGGTCCAGTTGCTTTATGAGGGTTGATCCTCCTGAGACTGCCTCTCACTTCTGCTGCGGTCACGCTGAGATGCTCTTCATCTGGTGGTGAGGTGAGTCTGGTGCTGGGTGGTCTATTTGGGTCCTCAAAGCGTGCATAAAACTTATTGAGGGCATCAGGCAGAGATGGGTCTTTGGGGCATTGTTTGCTTTTACTCTTGTAATCTGTTAAGCATTTGATGCCTCTCCACATGCTCCGTGGGTCTTGTGAGGTGAACTGACCCTCGATCCTCTGTGCATATGTGGCCTTGACCCTCTTAATGCCAGCAACCAGCTCTTTCCTGCTCCTTCTCAGCTTCTCTGAGTCTCCAGACTTGAAGGCAGAGTTCCTGGCTGCCAGCATGGTGCGAACCTCTTTATTTATCCAGGGTTTTTTGTTGGGGTAAGATTTAACATATTTTTTATGGATACGTTTTCACAGCATGTGCTGATATAACCCAATACAGATGAAGCATATAATTCCAGATTCACTGAGTTTCCATCAGCTGCTGCCTCCCTGAAAACAGACATGTACATAAACCATTTATTACAATGATCTGTTGACTTTGAAATGTGTTTATTTTGTTGCATTGAATCATAAATGCAACAAACAGAACGCAGAACCACAAACAACAACAACAACACCCCCCCCACACACACACACACACACACACACACAAGGGGTGCCAAGTTAAAATTTACGGGTGCTTGAGCTCCCCCCAAAATAGGCTAAAATTGCCACTGCCAGTAGCTACCAATCAGTGGTGGTCAAAATAGACTGAAGTGTTCGGTTCCAAGTGGTGCCAGAGTTATTTTTATTCATGCATTAGTTTTTTGCACTTGACACTGAACTTTTCAAAATC
>JBBPBX010019004.1:28699-44945 GCA_038048925.1 Garcialebias charrua
GCCACCCCGGTCGACATAAATCACTAGAGATGAGCGCCCTGCAAGTGACTTGGGGGAAACACTGTTGTGTTTGTGGTAAAAGTTAATACAAATGACCAAATTGCAGCTTTAAATGGTTTTGCAGTCTCTTTGACTTCACTTCAACTTCACTTAAAATATAGTTTGTAAAAGTGTGCGTTTAATTTTTTGGGCAAACACAATTAGAAAAAAAGTCTGTTTCCAGTGTTGTGGTGAAGGTGTTTCCATTAGACTTTTTTACTGGGGTTTTAATGCTTCTTGTAATACATCTAAAGGAAAATATCCTAAATTTGTCATTTCTGGACTGAGTTCTACAACGTATTTTCATCTTCAGGTTTCCAGTATTAGACTTTTTTCAATCACAAAAAAATTCAGTGCAACTGTTTTTTGCACTTTGACTGGTTAAAACAGTTATCATAGCAGAACGTTTATACCCCCACAAACAATTTAGGCACACAAACAAAACGTTTTCTACATTAAAATCTCAAATTTTCATGATTCTGGTAAATATCCTGACTTGAGCAGTCACCAAGTTCTTTGATAATACATAATTTGATTAAATTCAGTTTCAGTTCAGTTTATTTATATTGCGCCAAGTCACAACATAAGTCATATTAGGGCACTGAATAGAAACATTCATATACTGTACATGAAAAAGTAAGTTAACATTATTTGAGGAGCAGACTGCTTTGAGTTTAACATCATTGCAGACAATAATCTTGAGCAAGAATGAAAGCAACAGTGGAACGGACAAACTCCTTCATGAGGAAGAAACCTTTAGCAGAACCAGATTCAGGACAAGCGGCCATCTGCTTTGACCGTCTAGTTTTGAGGGGACAGAAGGAGGAACAGATACACAATGGCGTGTTGAGAATCACATGTTAAGATAGAAATGTAAAATGAAAACTATTAATTTGTAAAAAAATAAAAATAATAATTAAGAAACATGGTCAATTTGTCCTCCAGTAGTCTAAGCCTATAGAAGCATGACAAGCCAACCTTAACTGTAGGATTTATCAAAAAGGAAAGTCTTAAGCCCAGTCTTAAAATTGGGCAATGTGTCAGCCTCACGGACAGAAACTGGAAGTTGGTTCCATACGAGAGGAGCCTGATAACTGAAAGATCTTCCTCCCATCCTGCTTTTGTAAACTCTAGGATCCGCAAGTAAGCCTGCAGTCTGAGAGTGAAGTGCTCTGTTAGGAAAATATGGAAAAATGAGATCTCCAATATACTTTGTAAAATTGAGCTAGGTTGAGGACTTTGTAGAAGTAAGATTTTGAATTTTATTATGAATTTGACAGGGAGCCAATGACGTTAACAAATTCTAAAAGACAATACTAAAGTGATAATTTGTACCTACAATTTTTTTTATGGACCTAGCTTTATTGGACCAGAACTGTCTTTTGGAATGGGTACTTTTTGTGACACATGAATATGTTCATATATACATGCAACCACATTGTGCTGAACATGTACAGCTTGGCTTGCAGATAAATGGGACATATGCAATGTCACTTGTCAGAAGCACATTCAATTATTTATGCCATACCAGATGTTTGGTTTCACCCTTATTTTATTTCAACATTGCATCCACTACTGGATATGCTGAGTGGTAATCAGTGATATTGCATCCACTTGGTTTAAGAATTATTAAAAAGTTTGACCAAATGTACTTGAGTAAGAGAATGGCTAAAGGCCTCCCCAACAATGGTCTTAAAAGCACAACCTTGTCTACAACAAGCTGTTGACATGCCATGCTGTATTTCACATGCACCTGTTTGGATTCATCGATATGTAAATCCGGTCCACTCTGAGGGTCCATCAGCATCTGCTGGGTGCCAGGCAGGGAATACAGATGTGGGCTGATAGGTTTTTAGGAAGGCTTCTCACGTCTTCCTACTGAGGAGCAGCACAACAACTTGGCAACAGCAACAGCAGCCAAGACACTTCCATTCTTCAACAGGATTGATTATTTCCAAGTGCTGGCAATCTCACTCATCAATATTCAGAAACACACATCCCTAAAAAAGCGTCAGCCTCAAGGTTTTAGCCCCTAAAATGGAGCACTGTAATTAGAGACTATAACTGACAGTATGGGGTGGGCATACTGTATAGTTCCCTTATCAGTCAGGTTCACTGCGGTGCAACACATGACTATGGGAATTGTGCCTCCGCGCGGTTCACCTGAAGCAATACAATCACGCCTTTTAAGGCAAGTGGGCGTCAGCGTCACCAGGGGCCCGCCCCCCTGGTATAAAAGGCGCTGACGACCCACGTTCATCCTCTTTTGCCTTTCACCTCGCTTCACACCTGAAGTTCGCAGGACTCAGTGTGACTGGATCGCACGACTGGAGGTGAACTCGCTCCCTGCCCAGAGCGTCACGGACTTCCCTGCAAGCACTTTGTTTAGCGGGTTGCTATCCTAGTGCCGTCGACTTCGACATTTTCTGCTGTTTCGTCGCCCAGTTTGGCGGGACGCTAACTGCGCCACACGCTACCTGCTAAGTTAACGGAGCTAACAGGTTAGCCACCACAAACAGCGTAGCGAGAGGATTCAACGTTTTTCTGCTGTTTCGTTACCCAGTTTAGCGGGACGCTAACTGCGCCATACGCTACCTGCTAAGCTAACGGAGCTATCAGGTTAGCTACTGCGAACAATGCAGTGAGAGGATTCAATGTTTTTCTGCTGTTTCGTCGCCTAGTTTAGCGGGACGCTAACTACGCCATACGCTACCTGCTAAGCTAACGGAGCTAACAGGTTAGCCACCACGAATAGCGTAATGAAAGGATTTCTTCAAACCACGTTTAGTGGCGACTAACTGGTTTCAACTCGACGTCTCTTCTCGACCATGGCTCCGGAGAAGAGCAAGAGGAAATAGAAGAACTCAAAAAAGACGAGCAAGCCAGCGAGCCCCGGCTCCCGACCCTGCCCCATCGGATGTGGCAATTTCATCTTAGCAATAGACATCCACGAGGCCTGTGTGTTCTGCCTAGGAATTGTCCATGCAAAGACAGCTTTGGACTCCCCCGAATCTTGCCCTCATTGCAACCAGCTGCGTGAGGTGGTGAGACGAAGGCGCGTGGACTTCGTGGCCAAGGCCATGGGCAGTTCCACCGCGGCACAAGAACCGTTCCTCACAGAGGCTCTCACTCCCACAGCAGAGTTGGAGGCAGACGAGATGGAGGATAGCAGCGCTGGGACCTGGGGTGAGACAATGGACGTTGTTGCCACTGTGGGGGACTCCACAGTAGAATTCGACATGAGGGACTTGTTGCGAGCCGACGAGCTCTCGCTAACAGCCTCGGGCGAGATATCGGACGACGAGGCGGACAATGAAGAGGACGGAGAAGACGAGGACATCTCCCAGAGCCTAGTGGCAAGTCAACCAGAGACAGACATGTCCACCCCCGCTTTGTTCGAGCTGTGCTACAGAGCCGCGGACACTTTTAAGGTAACTTGGCCAGAACCCCACACCCTCGACAACAAGTAACGAGGTTGGCAGGGAACTTCTTTTACGCCAAGCAGCAGTTGGCCACGAGGCACAGGATGCCCATCTTTCCCGACTTCCAGACAGAGCTGACGTGCACCTGGGTTGAACCCAAGGTCCCCTTGACATTGCCTCTCTCCCAGTTTCTGGATGTGGATGGAATGGAGGCAATGGGCGTGGCCCACATTCCTCAGATAGAGGAGACATTGGCGGTTCATTTGGCCCCCCAGGACGTCGAGCTCCAAACCCACTCTGCCCAGCAAGGCCTGCCGTGTGTCAGCCTCGTAGCTCGAGAAGAGCTACCGAGCACAGGGCCTCACTGTACACGCCATGAACGCCTCTGCAATGATGCAGGCCTACCTGGCCAAAAAACTGCAGGAGATCCAGCAGACCTCCAACAAAAGAAAAGTGGCCGAGGTTCTGGACGAGGCCCGCAAGGTGACAGACTTTGTCCTCCATCTCATGGGAGATGCAACCATCGCTCAGGGAAAAGCTATGGCCAAGACGGTGATCGCTCAGCGTCATTTGTGGTTAACCCTGACAGACCTTCCAGAGGTCCAACGCGCCCCGTTCCTCCACCATCCCATCCAACCCACAGGCCTGTTTGGCGGGGCATTGGAACGGATCCAGAACAGACTGGATCAGCAGAGGAAACAAGAAGAAGCCCTACGTGAGGGGATGCCCAGAAAACATTTTGTGCAACCCAGAGAATCGAGCGGGCACAGGGGCCAACAGCAGTGACACCACTCTGCCACGCGTCGACCAGCTCAGAAAAGGCCAATCCTCGAGAGGGCGCAACGGCCGAAACCCACCTCAGAGCCTCCTCAGGTGGGCCAGGCCTGGTCGAAGAAGAGGTTTGTACCACGTCAGGCAGGACCACCACTGTCCTCCTCAGCGAACCGTGACAGAAAGCAGAAGTCAGCCTGAGCCAGAACTGCTTCACCACCATTCAGGTGCTTCCACCCAAAGGGAAAAGAGGAAAGCCGAACTTTTAATACCAGCTTTTGTGCCAAAGAAGCCACGATTAACTGGTCCAGAACATGTAAACACACAAATTCACTCAAATGTTTGTGTAATAAAGAAAAATTGTTGTTTGAGCACGACAATAAAGTCTCAGAAAACAAAAAATGTTCTGTGTTCCGTCTTAGCATTAGAGAGGAAAACACAACACCTTTTTATGCAAAATGTGTCAATAAGGAGACAAGGGGACCGGTTCACACACCCGACTTCCCTTGCTCTGATAAGACAGTCTCTCACTAGACACAATGAGTTCCCATATCAATGTTAAAGTCTCCACACAAGAAAATATTTTTATTAAAACTTTTCTCCATTAGTTCCAAGATTTTATCAGTGAATATTTCTATATTTGCTCCTGGTGATCTATATACACAACTTATTATTATGTTTTTATCGTTTTTGTTTATAATTTCTATTGTTATCATTTCCATAATATTATCAACTATTATTGACATTTCATTATTTAATTTACATTTTATTTCATTATTGACAAATAGTGCGACACCACCACCTCTTTTATTATTTCTGTTCATATGATATAATTCATACCCCTCGATGTGAATATTACTAGTGTTATCATCATTAAGCCATGTCTCTGACAACGCTATTATCGTAAAAGTTCTATTTAATTGTTTTAAGTAATCTGTTATTTTGGATATGTTTGCATTTATACTTCTGCTATTAAAGTGAATAATGGAGAGAACTCCATTTGATATATTGATGTCATTAAACTGCTCTTCATTATAATATTCGCTATCATTTATTACAGGAAAAAAATTTGCATCAATCACATTTTCAACATTATATATTTTAGGTTCTGAGTCTTCGTATGTTGTCATGTTCTAATGTATTTGTTCATTTCACCGTATATTTTATCCATTTTGATTGTGAGTTGTTTCATTGATTTGTAATTTTTCATCTCTTGAATTCATCCAGATCCGTCAGCTCTTTTATCATTTTAGGCTGAGACCCTTCCTTTGCTTTGATAAAGACGTATCCATTTCTAGTCCATGTTGATGCTATTTTTTTTTCTTTGTTTTTTAACCACCTTGCTTCTTTTGCAATTTTTCCATTTTTTTTGGTAAGATGTTCATTTATGTAAACGTCTGATCCCTTCAGATTTGTTCTCTTTTGCATAACATAGTTTTTAGTATTCCTGCCAATGAACTTAACGACCACTGACGGTTTGAATCTTGATGAATTACTGGGCAGGGTGTGACAGAATGAAATGTCCTCATAGCTTATGTTAATGTTCTTTTCCTGTAAGAAATTAACTACAAGTTCCTCCAGAGTCCCTTGTTCTTCCTGAGATTCATACTCATTTGGATCATTGTTTTTAGGAGCTCTTTGATGTGTCCGACAGTTACTAACATCAAGTCCTGAGATGACCACGTTGTCTTGCTTTGTAAATTGTTCTAAATCCTCTATTTTTTGTTCTAAATCAGCAATTATCTTGTCTTTGTTAGTTACCAGCTCTTTCAGTTCTCTTATTTCTTTAACCAGCTTGTCCTGGGAAACCATCTTTGCTGTTAAACTTTCTATTTGTCCACTCATAAAGTTGAGTGATTCTTTAAATTCTTGCATTTCTGAGTTGTTTCTCTCCGAGTCTGGTGACTTCTGTCCTCTATTTTTCATATTTACAGAGACTGGTGACTTTGGTCCTTTACCTCTTGTCATACTTACAGAGTTTGTGATCTAGTGGTAGCAGGACTTTGGTTTATTCACTGAACCACGTGGCCATTCCACGAGGCTCACAGGCCTAAAGATGATTGGTGTGGCCCAGCAGTGCAGCACCCAAATTAGCAGTTATTAGTTCAGAACTCACAGTTTCAGCAGCCTGCAGCAATCAGATCCACCATCCGAAGAGGTCCACTCACTAGATCAGACGCAGTCCAGCCAGCACCGCACTCAGCTCCAGTGGCTCCAGGCCCAGCTCCGACCCCCACCAGAACCGATGCAGCCTAGTTAGCACAGCACGTAGCTCCAGGCCCAGCTCCGACCCTCACCAGAACCGATGCAGCCTAGTTAGCACAGCACGTAGCTCCAGGCCCAGCTCTGAAGCCCGCTCAGCCCCAAGCGGCGGTCCCCCGGCTCTCCCACGGCGATCCGTCCAGCTCGAAACTCCAGCCCGTGGTCCTCCGGTTCTCCCACGACTCTCAGGCGGCGTTCACGTTCGGCCCACTCGCGGTGCCTGGCCCCGGCTCTCTCACGGCTCCCAGCCCAGCTCGAACTCCAGCCCGCGGTCCTCCGGTTCTCCCACGACTCTCAGGCGGCGTTCACGTTCGGCCCACTCGCGGTGCCTGGCCCCGGCTCTCTCACGTTCGGCCCACTCGCGGTGCCTGGCGGCGTTCACGTTCGGCCCACTCGCGGTGCCTGGCGGCGTTCACGTTCGGCCCACTCACGGCGCCTGGCCCCGGCTCTCTCACAGCTCCCAGCCCAGCTCGAACTCCAGGCCGCGGTCCTCCGGCTCTCCTACGGCGCTCGGCTCACTCGTGGTGCCCGGCCCAGCTTAAAGTTCCAGGCGGCGTACACCACGCTTGGCCCACCACCGCGCTACCACTGTAGCGTGTTTTGTTGTGTTCTTTCACAACAAAACTTTAAAACTTTAAACTGTATTTAAATTAAATACAGAATCCTAAATGGTTTAATAAAAAGAACAACTGAACTTCACTTGACTGTTGAAGATATTTCACCTTTCTTCCAAAAGGGTTGTTCTGTTCTGATTGTGTGTGAGGAGGTCCGGGACTATAAGTCATTAGAACGATCAAAATACCAGGACGGGTCACTGACCCTTCCTCTGTCCTGTGAGTCATTTGGGTTGTTGAAACTTGTTCATTGGTTCTTAACGAGCTGTTTGTGTCACATTTTGAGATGTGGATGATGTGGAGAGAAGAGTCAAGGCTGCACATTAAAATGGAACATGAGACCAACTCCTCAGTTTAATTCACATATTTTTATGTTTATTGTAGATGTGTATGTTGTTCGGAGCAGCGAGGAACGTTGGACTGTGTTGCCTGGCTCGCACACAGATGTTTTGTCACATGTATGAAAGTGTGAATTAGAGGTATCAGGCCCAAAGGGCTGGTCACGTTGTGTGCTAAAAATTAATGAATTATTGGAAACATTAATACAAAAACATTAACTTTTATACTTTATAGTAAGAAAAAAATCCTACTGCTGAGATGAGTAGATGTTTATGGTCACAAATTGTATATTAGTTTTTACATTTCCTATATTTGTTGTATGCATACATCTATAATTTATACTTTGTAATGTAATTTAAGAAAACTCAAATCTGAGACCTCGTCCTCTTGAACAGAGGAGGCAAATTAAACGTTAACAAGCATCAGGAGAAAGAGGAGAGAGATGAATCTGGATGTAAATCTGTAGAAAAGAAGCAGCAGCTTGGAACTCCACTCTTCTGTTTTGAATTGAAAAAGCTCCCAGGATGGAAAGTGAAATATCTTCAACTACAAAATAGAAGCAAATGGGCTGTACTTACAGGTGCTGGTCATAAAATTAGAATATCATGAAAAAGTTGATTTATTTAAGTAATTCCATTAAAAAGTGAAACGTATATTATATCCATTCATTACACACGGACTGATATATTTCAAATGTTTATTTATTTTAATGTTGATGATTATAACTGGAAAATAATGAAAACCCCAAATTCAGTATCTTAGAAAATTAAGATATTGTGAAAAGGTTCAATATTGAAGACACCTGGTGCCACACTCTAATCAGCTAATTAACTCAAAACCAATTAATTAACTCAAAGCAGCTGCAAAGACCTTTAAATTGTCTCAGTCTAGTTCTGTAGGCTACACAATCATGGGTAAGACTTCTGACTTAACTGTTGTCCAAAAGACGACCATTGACACCTTGAACAAGGAGGACAAGACACAAAAGGTCATTGCTAAAGAGGCTGGCTGTTCACAGAGCTCTGTGTCCAAGCACATGAATGGAGAGGTGAAGGGAAGGAAACAATGTGGTAGAAAAAAATGTACAAGCAATAGGGATAACCAAACCCTGGAGAGGACTGTGAAACAAAACCCATTACAAAATGTGGGGGAGATTCACAAAGAGTGGACTGCAGCTGAAGTCAGTGCTTCAAGAACCACCACGCACAGATGCCTGCAAGACAAGGGTTTCATCTGTCACATTCCTTGTGTCAAGCCACTCTTTAACAAGAGACGGAGCCAGAAGCTTCTGGAACTGCTGCTGAATGGTCCAAAGTGATGTTCTCCGATGAAAGTACATTTTGTATTTCCTTTGGAAATCAAGGTCCCAGAGTCTGGAGGAAAAGAGGAGAGGTACAGAATCCACGTTGCTTGAGGTCCAGTGTCAAATGTCCACAGTCAGTGATGGTTTGGGGTGCCATGTCATTTGCTGGTGTTGGTCGACTGTGTTTTCTGAGGTCCAAGGTCAACGCAGCCGTCTACCAGGAAGTTTTAGAGACTTCCTGCTGCAGACCAACTTTATGGAGATGCAGATTTCATTTTGCAACAAGACTTGGCACCTGCACACAGTGCCAAAGTTACCAGTATCTGTCTAAAAAAGCTAAGTCTGGTCCTCTGGACATAAAAAAAAAAAACAGAGCAAAAAACAAACAAACAAACAAAAAAAACCTGTAGAAACGTTTTGTCTTAAGTCGACCAGACTTAGCTTTTTAAGATTTTTCTGCCTGGATTATTGAGCATGCATCAGGATGCTACCAGTAGCTGGTTTAAGGACCATGGTATCCCTGTTCTTAATTGGCCAGCAAACTCACCTGACCTTAACCCCATAGAAAATCTATCAGGTATTGTGAAGAGGAAGATGTGATACACCAGACCCAAGCATCGAGTAGAGCTGAAGGCCACTATCAGAGCAACCTGGGCTCTCATAACACCTGAGTAGTTCCACAGACTGATCGACTCCATGCCACGCCACATTGCTGCAGTAATCCAGGCAAAAAGAGCAAAAACTAAGTATTGATGCTGTACATGCTCATACTTTTCAGTTGACCAACATTTCTAAAAATCATTGTTTTTTATTGGTCTTAAGTAATATTCTAATTTTCTGAGATACTGAATTTGAGGTTTTCATTAGTTGTCAGTTATAATAATAATAAACTTTATTTGTATAACACCTTCCTACAATGCCTTGCATTGACCAAGGTTGCTTAACAGGACAGAAAATATAAAAACCGGTACAATAAATCAGTGAAAATAGAATAAAAGTAACAGCAATAAAAGGAGGCAATGGAAATAAAAAAAGCTACATACTAAAATACCAAAGTAATAAAAGTTACACACTGAAAGCTTTTTTGAACAAGTGGGTCTTCAGTCTGGTTTTGAACAGAGTCAGATCAGAGGTGGCACACAGCTCAAGGGGGAGGATGTTCCAGGCTTTTGGGCCGGCAACAGAAAAGGACCGGTCTCCCCATTGTTTGTACCTCGAGCGAGGCACCTCCAGCAGGTGTTGACTGGCAGATCATAAAGCTCTGCTGGGGTGATGGGCTTTCAAAAGTTCTGAGATGTACAGAGGTGCAAGTCCATTCAGAGCTTTGAAAACAAACAGCAGCAGCTTGAACTGTATCCTGAACTGAACCGGGAGCCAGTGTAGAGAGGACAGGACAGGAGTGATGTGTTCATATTTTCGTGTGTTGGTCAAAAAGCGGGCGGCAGAGTTCTGTACAAGCTGTAAACGGGAGATGGAGGATTGATTAATACCAACATACAAAGCATTACAATAGTCAAGTCTGGAGGTCACAAAGGCATGGATGGCCTTCTCCAGGGGCCTCATGTATCAACCATGCGTGCGCACAAAAACATTGCGCACGTCACTTTCCACGCAAAAGCCCGTATGTATCAAAACTGAACTGAACGTGAATATATGCGCATCCAGGTACATATCCACGCAAGCTCCCGAGCAGGCGTACGCACGTTTCTGTGGTTCTTGTTCCTTTGGCGACACTTACAGGTGTTTCAGAGAAACTGAAGCCCCACAGTCTGTGGTTGACTTTAAGAGCGGCTTGAAGACCTTTCTTTTCAACCGAGCATACTCTTCCTCCTCATGATTCTACTTTTGATCTGAGTTGATACTGTTGTTGATTTTAATTGTTTTATTATTTGTCTTATTGACATTCAAATATGTTGCACCTTGTAGCACTTTGAGATTTCCATTAATGAAAAGTGCGTTATAAATTGAATTCATTATTATTATTATTATTATTATTATTAACAGTTCAAGATGTGAAAATGATTAATATTCCCTCCAAACACACGATTAACAAGTATTACATCCACATGACGCAGTGAAATAAAGGACGCGCAACGTTGTGCCAAAAATAAATTTAACAGGAACGGATTCATTCAGCCTTACTGGAGGTTATAATAAATAGTGTAACACGCAGAGCATTTATTTAGAAACAGATATAGTTTTCCGATCTAGGATATGGCTTATCAGCCGTTTTCAGAAATAATAATTTTCCAGTTTGGCACTACTGCTGCGCTCTGGGGAGCCGTGCATCACGCGTGCATACAGAAGCAGCGGTCAAACTGTTCCACAGAGGGAGCTGCAGGTCGATCGGGACTGTGCAGTCCAGTCCACACAAAGCCGGATCATGTCCAATGGAATGGTCTCATCCATATGATTCCAAAGGCTGAGTGGTCGCGCTTGGAGCGCGCGCGCACCCTCACCGGTGTCGACACGGCAGCTGGAGGTGTTTCATTATCTGCGTTTATTGTAGATTTCTCCAAAATGACACGTGAAAGTACACCTTATATAACTTGTAGGAGAGCAAAAGCTTCACAGACAGACTGCGCACAGGGCTGCGGGGCGCGCGCTGCGTCTGGAGACTCCAACATCATGTCATGAAAAGTCTCCACCAAGACGCACAGACTCGTTTCTTCACATCATCTACATAAACAAAGATCTATGTTCTAGCAAACATCCAAGTAAGTTCCTCTGTGTTTACAGTAATAATGGTAATAAACTCGTGCGCAAAGTTAATATTTCCACACAGAATGAATGAATGAGCCGGTTCGCGCACCACAGCAGGGTGCGCGCGCACACAAATACCGACAATCACTCGTTCTTTGCATGATGAACACATTTTATTACTATTCTTACTTAGGATGTTTGTCCTCACTCATATTATATTGAATTCATTATTTTCCCGAATCTAGAAATCATTTCTGATCGCGCAGGGATCAAACAAACATGTCCTTCACACATGCAGGAAGTAATTTGCATCTGTTTAACATATGTAAATGTAGGCGTGTCAGGGGAGGTGTCTCACGTGCGCTCAGTTCCACGTCAATTGTGATGTACAAAAGGAATGTGCGTGGATTCAGGTGTACGCACAGTTTGATAAATCTGGATCTTTTTGTGCGTAGACACTTTTCTGGATTTCACCGTACGTCACTTTTCAGTAGGAAATCCACGCAGGTTTTTGATACATGAGGCCCCAGATCACTACGGCTGAGGAGTGACTTTACTTTAGAGAGCAGACGGAGCTGAAAGAAGCTGGTCTTGACAACAGAAGTGACAACAGAAGTGACAACAGAACTGATCTGTTTATCTAGCTTTAAGTTGGAGTCAAGCTGCACTCCAAGATTTCTGACCACCGGGTTGAAGTGTGGGAGGGGAAAACCAACACTGGGACTGGGAAGGATGTTTCTGGTGTCACCAGGTGCACCAAATAAAATGCATTCAGTTTTATCTGTGTTTAGGTGGAGGAAGTTTTGAGAGAGCCAGTGCTTAATGTCATTTAAGCAGTTGACAAGAGTTGAAGTCAGTGACTTTATAGCACAAGGTTTTTCTGAGCTTAACCGGTTCAAATGGTCAAATCTGCTGGATTAAAAAAAGTATTTAGCCATTTGCCCTGTTCAAAATGGCGGTTAGCGTGTTAGCATTAGCGTCCGCTAGCATTGGTAATACATAAGTGCTTTTGAAATTGTGGACCTAAATAAATCAATAAGTGCTTTAGAAATAGCTGAACTAATTTTTGGATTAGCGCTGCCCAGCTCTGCTTATGTTTATTAAATGTTTCAGTGTTTTAGTGTTTAAATGGTTACTATTGCACCGAGGGACTGAGATAAACGCAATTTCAATCCTGTGTATGTCCTGTACATATTGCAGTTCTGACAATAAAGTTGACTTTGACTTTTGACTTGACTTTCAGGAGGTAAGTCAGCCATAGCCGTGCTGTGAGATGAGAGATACTTTTTGAATCTCACCAGGACTCCCGCTCTTGTTCCGCGTCGTCTGCGGCGCTTGTTGCGTGGCGACGTGCTGGTGTTGCGTTGTAGGTAGGCAGGAATGGACGCCAGGAAAGGTGGAGGTGGTGGAGGCTTAAAATGTCCATGTTTGCCAGTAGTCAGTGGGTTGATTAGCGAGTCTTGTATACTTAGAAGAGTTGAGCGATCATAGACCAGAAGCGAGGATGCATCGTAGATGAAAAAAGGCAAAACACGAACAACAATAAAAAGTTCAAGAGAGGAGGTAGACAGCGTGCCGTGAACAACAAAGGCGCCATCTTGGATTATTATATAGTTATAATCAACAACATTAAAAGAAATAATCAGTCCGTGTGTAAGGAATGAATATAATATACAAGTTTCACTTTTTGAATGGAATTACTGAAATTAATAAACTTTTTCATGATATTCTCGTTTTATGACCAGCACCTGTATGTAGCACCTTCCAACACTTACAGAACTCTGCTGCAGCTCTACAAAGATGAGCTGATCCATCCTACGGAGACAAGTCAGCGCTCCAGATCACATTCATACAAAGACGGGTCACTAAAAGAGCTTCAGCGTTTTGTCTGGGGACATTTCAACACTGCATACTGGTGGAATCAAACCCCCAACTCTCTCAATGGTGAGCGACTGCTCTAACCACCCATCCACAGTTGCACTGTTGTTAAAATTGTAGTTTTTTTGTAGCTTGTTTTCTATAAGGCCTGCATGTTATTTCCTATAATGCAACACAACTGTAACATATGTATTGCTGGGTTGCAATCACGTGACCCGGAAGTGGCGCGAAATTCAGATGCGGGGCAGGAAGTGATTTTCCCCAGTTCAAAACACAGCAGAATGGATTACAGCAAGTATGCCAAAGCCCTAAATAAACTGGCGAGGACGAGTTTTGGGTTAACCATTTAGGATCAAAAGAAGCTTTAAATGGTTGTCGACTTGTTTCTGCCCGGGTGAGTAGTGAGATGTATTATTTATTTAGTAATTAGCCTATGCTAACTACGCTATCGCTAATGCTAACAACAAGTTTAGTTAGCCCCCTGTTATTTCTATGTGCGTGGATCTACTTACAAATAATATATTTAGCTTCTGTAAAGCCAAATTCGTGCTGGAGTTGTATGTGTTAACGTTGAGTCATATGCATTTCTACACTGTAGGTCAGAGATCTACAGTAACTCCATTAAAAACATGGTTTGTGGCTACACAAAGTGGGGAAGTAGTCACAGCCCACTGTGACTGTATGGCTGGGTAAGTTATATTTATTTTGTATTTAGCTTTTATTGTTTTGTTTTGCTATTAGCATGAATGTCCCACTACTTAAAAATTATATTTTCTATCCAGGACTCATCTCAGTGGGGATTTAATGGCTAAATACTAGTAGGCCTACTGTTATTCATCTTCTTGCATATTTTTTCAGACTGTCAGAATCTTGCTCCCATGTAGGAGCAGTTCTTTTTGCAACAGAAGCTGGGGTGAAAATGAAGAAAAGTGCTTCATGTACCACAGAAAAGTGTAAATGGTTAATGCCATCACACATTAAAAAGGTAAGTTAATGTACTGAAAATATTATGATTTTTTTTGTTTTGATAATACAGTATCATCAAGGTGATCGTATCTTCTTTGTAACTTCAGATACTAGCTGGTTAAACTCAAGGTGGCCATACATGGGAGCCTCACCAGATGGAGTCGTTTCATGTGACTGTCATGGAGCCAGGGTGTGTGAAATCAAGGTAAAATTTATTTCTCAAAAGGTTTGGACTACTGCACTGCAGACTTAGCTTTTTTAGATTTTTCTACCTGGATTATTGAGCATGCATTAGGGTACTGCACTGCAGACTTTGCGCACCTCACAGTATGAATGTTACAACTATAATTTTTTACTCAAATCTTTGTTGTTTGCATATTTCACAGCATGTAGCCGTAGTTTTGGGGATGGTCTTGCAGTTTGTGGGATGTTGCCTTGTTTCCAGTTAAAAAATGTGTGACCTTTCCATCACCTTTTAAAACTTAGTCCAGATTAATACATTCTTACCTGTGGAACACACCTGGTTGACAGAGACATAAATATAGTCTCATTTTCTAACATTGGTGTTGGATAGTGAAATGAGTGAAACACAATCTTTAAAAACGTATCATATTGAAATGTTTTGGAGACTACCGTATTTATTTTTTATGTCTAAGTTTCATTGTCTTGTCCTTCAGTGCCCACAGAGCAAACAGCATGAAGTCGGTCTGAGGATGTGTGCTGGACAGCCTGGTTTTTGTCTCGTCGTCTCGTCAAGGTTGGAGATTCTGTACAACTGGATAGGAACCATCCTTATTACCATCAGCTCCAGGATCAGATTCACATTGTGGATGTACAATATTGTGATTTTGTAGTATGGAGTGAAAATGATATTTATGTGGAAAGAATTCTGCCAGATGACCAGCTGTGGGAAACAGCAGTTCCCAAAATTCAGCACTATTTTACACATTGCATCCTACCTGAAATCCTGGGACAGAAATCCACACGTGACTAACCAATCTAAGAATCAAGAATGTTATTTGGAGTAGTTGATGAAAGGAGTTTGAAAAGTTTATACAAATTTAAACAGTTGCTCTTTTTTTCCCCAAAAACATTTGTCACTACCATAACATGTTTCAGCTACACCTGTAGCAAGCACTCTGCAGAAGGGTCATGTGATGTTGTTACATGTCATGACAGCTGTTTTTTATTTACAATAATCTTAATTGAAAAGTTAAGTATGTTAAATCAAATGATATATTTAAATCAATATGAGATTAGCTTGTGAATTTCAAAGGTGTTCTAATATGTTAAATAACAGCACATACAAATGTCATATGTCACAAATGTTGCAAAATGAGTCTACTTCAGAAAAATGTTTTTATTTCAATAGCAAAACTCATGTCATTTTAACTGACCAATATTCACAAAGATTGGTTATGGAGTTCATTGAATAAATTAAAAATATTCAACCTTATTGGGTAAATTTTTTTTTTGTCTTCATGAACAATTAACATGTACAAATATGGTCTGTAACAGTATTAGTGATTTAATTTACTTTTGATTTACTTTAAATGATAAATACATGTATAATCATTTAAACTTAAAATATTTATATAAATATAGTTGATTGAATTACTTGTCGCTCAGGCCACTATTAAGAATTGTAATCTTTCATGGAGAACATGAATCGTTCTAAAACAAATTCGAGACACAGTGGCTTTTGACACATTAAATCTATAGGCAAGGTCTTGAAGCTGCAGATGTAATCTGAGATGCATAAGTATCATAATAAATTGCTCAAATTTGGAGAGTGCTGACAGTGATGACATGCTGATGTATAAGGTTCACAGAGCTGAAAAATTTGCATCAAAACTAAAAAGTTGGGCAGTCCCGTATAAAACTTTGTTTTATCGTTGTTCTGGAAGGTTTCAGGAGTAAATTTAGTCACTGAGACTTTTTCCTTAAGG